>JAXCGZ010000416.1:22500-32500 GCA_037179515.1 Halocaridina rubra | reverse complement strand
AATAAAACATACTTCTTTGCTCCCTGACCTCAATTAACATCCGCTACTTGAATTCACTCGAGCGCACACGCGTATTTTTACTATTTTTTTTTCTTTTTTTAGCATACATTAAGAGAAACATTCTGGTACTTATTAATGTAGACTTCTTGGAGTTATGTACACTGCATTAAGACTAACAACAACAACAATAATAATAATAATAATAATAATAATAATAATAACAGTAATAATAATAATAATAATGGTAAAAAAAACTACTGTTGACGTAGAATTAAATAATCGTAAGATTCCTTGAAAAAAAAAAAAAAAAAAAAAATATATATATATATATATATATATATATATATATATATATATATATATATATATATATATATATATATATATATATATATATATATATATATATATATATATATAATTATTTTAGTCTAAATTCATAGCATCAACGGATTTCTTATTTTGCGAACTCAACATTATTATTATTAGTTATTATTATTATCATTATTATTATTATTACTATTATTATTATTATTATTATTATTATTGAAACTTAACATGTACCTAATCCTAGAGATAGGGTGTATTTTCTTATACAAACAGAACACATTGCGTCTGCCGCTTTGGACAGCTTAACCGCCTTTCTAATCTATCTGTGACCATCATACTTTCTCCGGCAAGAAAGGCAAAAGTTGTCTCTCAGACTAAAAAGACTGTTGCTGTTGCCAATCCATCAAGCAATCTGTCTTCACTTTCCACATGTTGCTCTGGGAATTTCATACGTGATTGCTGTGTTCACTGCAATGCAGCAACTTTTATCATTTTAAATGTTCGTTCTCTTATTTAATCATTTGTTTATTTGTATTGCCTAAATTTGTATATCATATATTTTTTTTTCAGAGAGTACTTCAGGACGGTATTTTTTTCCTCCATGATGAAGATTATTGCATCTGTCTCTGTGTGATGCTGATAGTCTTTACTATTTTTCCAATAACTGGCTTTGTGTGTTGCAGAGTGCCTACTAATATTCCAGTCATTGGCTTTGTGTGGTGCAAATAGTCAAATCAATTATTCCAGTGGCTAGATTTGTTTTGTGCAAATAGTGTGTACTATTATTCCAGTACTCTCATGCCAGTGCCTGGAAAATTATCCATACTCCATCCTACTAGACACTACCACTACTGCTGCTGCCACATACTTGCTACTACAACTACTACCACATCTAGCACTACTACTACTACTACTGCTGTTGCTGCTTTTTAAAGGGATTGCAGAGAACTTCAACCTCTTATCTCTTGCGAGAGATTTACGTAGTGTTATCGTTTCCTTTCGATAACTAAAAGCTTGAACATTTTCCCTCGCAAAATAATAATAATAATAATAATTATAATTTTAAAAGTAATTCTTGAAAATTGATAATACTATATACTACTACTACTACTACTAATAATAATAATAATAGTAATAATAATATCAATATCTATATACCAGAATACCCTATAGATATTTAATTCACATCCTGCTATGTGCTTCTTAGTATTTTTATAAAATGTTCAGGATATTACAGATATATTGTAAAGTCGGGATTTTACTCTGAATGATAAAAAGAGTACCTTAACTATATAAATATATATTATTATAAATTTTATTTTGGGTTCAATAAAAAAGATATTTAGTTGATTATAATTCAAACACACACACACACACACACACACTCCTTCAAATGTGTTTGAAAGAGCCACCCCAGAAATCTGCTCGACACTCGCCCAACTGGACTTTTTTTCTTCAGAATTCGACCTTACACCTAATGTTGTACTCACTGATCCTGCTGAAGTGGCAGAGGCTACTTATACTGTGAATACACGTTTTTTATACAAATTGACGTATGTGTAATAAAACATCAAAGTAATTATAAAGTAGTCAGTGAAACAAAAAAAATGAAAATAGTTACAATTGAACCTCTACATAGCAATAAAAAATGGACGATTAGTCATTGAATACCATGACTTTTATCTTCCCTGTCCTCCTCCTCCTTTTCGTTTACCTCAAATTCATTGTACAGGGTGTCCACTAAGTCTGGGTACATAGGAAATTTCACTATGCAGACCTATTCAATAGAGTTCACCTGAATTTTGTAAAGCGCATCCAATTATGCATTGAAAATGATGGAAATCATATTGAAAATTTTATTTATTAACATTAGATTTAAATAAAATTGTTTTGTTTTAAAAGTATGTGTTAATCTGCTGTGTACCCAGACTTCGTCTGGGTACACAGCAGATTAACACATACTTTTAAAACAAAACAATTTTATTTAAATCTAATGTTAATAAATAATATTTTCAATATGATTTCCATCATTTTCAATGCATAATTTGATGCGCTTGACAAAATTCAGGTGAACTCGATTGAATAGGTCTGCATAGTGAAATTTCCTATGTACCCAGACTTAGTGGACACCCTGTATATTTATGTTAACCCCATAATTAGTTGTTGTTTTGTAGCTTCTCATTTTAGATATTTCATTCATTCATTTAGTATGGATCCCCTCCAGCATTTTCTCATCATCTCTATTTTTTTTATATTTCCTCTTCATATTTAAGGATCTCAGTCCGCACCCCGTCACGGACTGAGGTTAGTAAGGGTATACACTCAGGGTAACGATTACATCTGCTAAAACAAGTCCTTCGTAAGAAGGCAACCGACCTAGCCCTTAGTAGAAAAGGGAGTTCGTGACGTAAAACCGAATCCATCCATTTAGGGATCTCTAGCATAGTTAGTCTCGTCTCAACTTTGTATTATTTCCCCCTTTTCCTCTGTCTCCTCTTTTCCTTCTCTTTGTTGGGGGTGTGTTTGGGGGGGGGGAGACAGCCAACTCTTTACTAAGCGAAGGTGGAGATATTTCCTGGTAAGCCTTCGCCTTCACTGAAGGCTATACACATATTTCTCTCTCTCTCTCTCTCTCTCTCTCTCTCAGTTATTCACTATTGTTCTTAACATTATCAAATGTATGTGAATAAAAATATGTATATACTTACTACTACTATAATAATGGTAATAATCATATTAGTTGTAGTAGTATTAGCAGTAATAATAATAATAATAACAATAATAATAATAATAATAAAAATAATTGCGAGAATATAACCCTTGACTTTCCAAGACTACTGTATTTATTAACATTGTTGAAAAATTTTAGTTTTATACTTATATATTTGGGGTATTTTGTTTATCCTTCCCCTTTCCCATTTCTGGTAATATCTCCAATCAGCAATAAGAACACCAACAACAACGACGATGACACAAATAATAATAATAATAATAATAATAATAATAATAATAATTATATAATTATTATGTAAGTAATGGCGTTTATTTATATTGATTCTTAAAAAAAGACTTGTGGGGAGTCCATAATATATATATATATATATATATATATATATATATATATATATATATATATATATATATATATATATATATATATATATATATCCTCTCGTTTTAGTGATCATTGCTTTTGTACTGCTTGATAAGCTATCTTCGTCACTATTGTTCTTATGAAGTCTCTCACATACCTTCCGTATGTTGGTACGGAGTTGTTATTTCAGATATGTTAAGTTGAGCTCTCTCTCTCTCTCTCTGGCCTTGACTGTGTGCGTAACATTGACTGGCACATTTTCTGGCACCCAAACCTTGAACCATTAACTGTCCATATGTCCAAAAATTATCTACAATAACAAGGAATCCTATGACTACTGATCTGTAACTTTCTTGTTTCTCGCCGTGAAAGCATTATATTGAAATGTTCAATTGTACAATGTCGACTCGTTTGTAAATTGCATTATCTGTGTTAAGCAGTCGAGATTTCTCGCATAAATACGACATATGGAAAAAAAGGAGAGAAAGTAGACAGATCATGACACATTTAGAAATGAAGGAGATAAGAGCTAGAAAGCTAAACACTGACACGTATAGAAAAGATATAAAAGACTGGGAAAGCAAAGAGACAGTGTGACACATAACGCCGAAGATTTCAAGTGGGTAAGTTAAAGAAAGTGCCCAGAAAGATTTTTTGTGCGTGTGAAACGCGTTGCCTCGGTACTCAAACGTCTGCCAGGCAGCCACCGGTCGTCCACCTGCTATTTCGCTCCTTTTCTTCCTCCTCTAGAGCTATTTCGTACCTCCTCCTTCGCCTCCACGGCTTAAAGTTTCGAGGAGTGATGCAATTGAGTGGCATTTCCCTTTCGCAATCTTAGCCACGCACATGCTCTCTCCTCTCTCATCACTGAGTGACTGAATCCTACCAAAGTAAGGGCTCTTTCATCCTCTTTGTTCCCTTCTGTGCTCACAATGATTTACTTACCTCGGCTATTTTCAGAGTTGCTATTTTGGAAGACGGGCAGGAAATATCTGTACGTATGAGCCACCTTGGTAAACATTGCAACAATTATGAAAATATAATAAACGAAGAAGAAAATATATACACACTTCTCCAACAAAGATACCATTTAGGGATCGTATTCTATTTGCATGACTGACTTCGAAGAGTTGTATTTTGTCTGTTCCTGCTCCAAATGACGCGTCGAAGGATACACAGAATATAATGGCTCATCTCAATCATTTTCCTGCTCTGATCATTTAAAGCAAGCAAGATGGGATCAGAGAGCCTTTCAGTGACAGTGACACTATTCATCGACACTTCTCATACCAGTTTCAAAGTCGATTAGTAGTAACTGTGCGCCTTGAGTGAGTTATCAAGCATTGATCAAAACAATACGGATAGATAACACTATTTTTGGAGCTGAAAGTACTTCTTTTTGTTGGAAGTCTTTTCAATATCGGGTTAAAAATATAATGAACTGGATTATCAGTTTATACGGAAAAAATTGATTGCGAAACTTCTTTCGTTTCACGCTTTTATATAATTTTGTGCAGACTTAAGTATCAGCTTTAATGTCAAAACTAATAGGAATTAATGTGACAAAACAGATTTTATCGTGCAGTTTAAGCCTACGATTTTTTTTCTCACGTAAAAACGAGTATTTCCTTAGTAATCAAGTTGAACATTCTTTCCCTTCTCGAACCGAGAGCGCTCACATTAAAAATAAACACAGCCTCACCACCCCCAAGTATTCGCTCGGCAATCCTACAAGGCCAGCCAGCCACAACAGAGAAGTGATGAAGGTAACCAAATATATTGCCAAATGACGAGAAACTGACGGTAGTGATGAAGAGAGACTTAAGTTTTGTTTTAGGATTCAAAGGTAATTAACTGGAAGATAGGCAAGGGGAGCTATGCTATTAAAAGTACTGACGTCTTCTATGTTGATAACCGCTATTAAAATAATGATAGGAGGGCATTTTCGTAAAATGAATTTATTTAAGACATGATAAAACTGGGTTCAATAGTTATTTTACATGTAATTTATGGTTTTAAGGCACATAATTATGATAATAATAATAATGAAATATATGATCATCTGTTGTATAATAATAATAATAATAATAATAATGGAGGAATATCTTTTCTCATAAGCACATTATATCTTATTCTATAAAAACGTAAACAAGACCTTCAGAAGGAAATAACTTGTGTTCGCGGGAGGAAAAAAATAAAGAGAATCATTCAAAACAAGGAAATGACTCAGCCGTGTAACGGGGAAAAAAACCGCCATCTCTCCTCCCCCTCATCCCTTAAAAATGAAATTTTATATTTTCTGCTCAAAAAATTAATAATAATAATAATAATAATAATAATAATGATGTGAGGAAACGTCCATGCATCTATTAGATGACTGTCCTTCGTACTGTCGAATATATTAGGTAGCTTGTAAAATTGCTCTTCTCAAGGTAGTCCATAACGTCATGTGCGTCAAAATAAACCACTAAGTACTAGTAGTACACACACACACAGTTTATATTAAATTCAAATATCATTTGTTGTGCTTTATGGTATCCTTGCAGTGAGTATGCGCTATTTTTTCTATCAAGCATAACAATTTTCAACTTGGTTTCCCTTGTTTTCGCGTAAACAACAACAATAATAATAAAAATATAATAATTATTATTATTTATTGTTTTTTGTTGTTGTTGTATACTTACCAGTTATTATTATACATTTTTACAGTGATTCTAGATGTCGAGTTTCTAATTTAACAAAAAACTAACAAAGTGGTGTTGTAAATATCTAAATATTTTCACTTTGGTATATACTGAAAAGCAAGCGAATATAATATGCATTTTACTAAAATATGACTGGTTTTTTTCCCCCTATATGTAGCTACAAATGGAATGATGGTAATAGTCCATAATACAATTTGTGTGATGCTATTTTTTTATTATTTAGGATGTGACTCAAGCTCAATAGAATATATATACAGTAGCACACAATAATGATGTCTCTTTTGAAAGTGTAAATTCACTGTTCAAAAGCTCTTCTTCTCCCCCTTTTTCTTATCTCGTGGTGATCGGATGTATGATAAAAAGACGATCACACTTATATTCCTCAAATTATGATCTTGCATGAAATAATTGTGTGAAATTTTGTGAGGGTTGTATTTTTCCTGAAGCTCCTTGCAGACTGTAACGGAGTCTCTTCGCTCCCAGAGGTTGCCGTAACCAACATCCAGATTCAACCTGCGACACTCCCTTTGTAACTTTCACTCCTGCCTTTTAGATGTTGGATTCCAACCTCTGGCCTCAGAAAGAGCTCTTCAGCATTCCTTATAGACTAGTCGCTCTTTGCTAGACTCGCAATACCTCCTCACACTTGTCTTCGTCAACACCTCATAAAACTCTAGGAATCTTTTTTCTATTTATGCTGATGATGCCGCTTGGCTTAATGATTATTATAATGTTACTTGAAAGTCAATCTGTTGCTTTCCTCTATATGAACTCTGTTACATATTTTTTTGTGGTTTATATACCACTATCATCCGAAATAAAATTGATTTGGAAATCATTTTAGAAAATGACAAAACAGGTCGGATTTTTATTAACGGAATATCTTAAAACCTCAATTCTTCAAGGAATTATATATATATATATATATATATATATATATATATATATATATATATATATATATATATATATATATATATATATATAGTATGTTCCATTTCACCTCAGAATCAGTGTATTGTAAAATAGATTTTCACAATATCTTCATTACCTTTTGCATTTTATCTGATTTTCTCACTAAATCGCGTGATGTTTTTGCTATTACTTTTTCGCTCAGAGCGGTTTGGACCCTTCACTACCGTGATATTCTTTCTTCAACCATGACAATTCCTCAATTACGCAAACTACACACCGTTACAGAGCACTTGCGCAATAGAATTAGCTGTGGAACTGCATTGATTGTTGTAAAGCTGAAAAATTACTTACCACGTGTTGTAGAACTGCATTACATCTTTCTTAACTACAACTTGTTTAACTGCATAATGTGTACTGCACTTCTATGCTGCTGCATAGCATGCACATCCCCCTTTAACTGCATTGTTTGTAAATTGCAACTTCATTGCTTGTAGTGTATGTATACCCAATGGAACTGTATTACCCGCAAAACTGCAGTTCCCTTTCTTTATTATCGTAAGCACGCGAACATTGCATGCTTACCTTTTTCGTGTTCCTTTAAGTATTTCCTTTGTATTTTGTAAATGCCTTCAGCCCGAGAGTTTTGGCCGAGTGTATGCCAGTGCACAGTTCTCTCTTTCTTTGTCAGGTGAAGGCCTTCAATTTATACTTGTCAGTATGATTCTTGTGTTCCTGCTAAGTACATTCTCTGCGTGAAGTGAATATGCTAGACTGGCGTTTTTTTTTTTCTGTATACATTTGACATCTTATTCTATTCCAAGACTATCTTTTTGGCTGTTATTTTCATATAAGCATTATTATAAGATTAAATGAGGGTTATATGTAATTTCATAATTAGAAAAAATTACTGATACCGTACGGATATAATTTCAACTTTTCTGATCAGTCGTGTGTGATCATAAAGTAATCTATTCTCTTAAATACTGCGTGAAAATGAAGACGCGAACCTTTTCTCATCTGTCTTTTTTATTCCCAGTTTTTCAGTTGATAAAGTGACAGTTAAGGCCATGTGACAAAAGGCACGACCACGCCAAAAGGGCTTCGCCTTCCCCCACCAAAGGTCATTACTGATATGTATGGGAATCTTATATTAATTACAGATAAATAAAAACTTATCAAATAAGTACGTGATAAAACCATCATATATAATTTTTCAAGTTCTCATACCATGTGAGTCTTAGGCGTATAGAAGTGGGTGTAAACAAACGTGGTTCAGGTGATCGCGAGTGACTTGTTAATTAACATGTGTGGTTGAACTGAGATCTTTGTTACGGCTGCATATTTAGGCGCCAGTACCATTAAAAATGACTGCATATTACCTGCAAAATATTGTCACTATCGGTGTGATATGTTTGACCAGTGGAGCCTAAACCTCTAGAAGTTTGGTGTTACATTGTTTGCGAAGGAAATCTGGCAAAATGATTGATATTTGGTTATAGTTTAGTGATAATAAGTTTAAAGGAAATCGTGTACATAATGGTCATGAACTGTAAATCTGAAGGAAAGCTGTTGATAAAATGATGATAAACTGTATACTTGATATATGGTTATACAATAGTTGATATATATATATATATATATATATATATATATATATATATATATATATATATATATATATATATATATGTGTGTGTGTGTGTAAAATGGTGAGAATCTTAATAAATGAAATAGGGTAATACAATCTGTATTTGATATGTGCAAATGGTGATCAAGTGCATTTATGAGAAAAATCTGATGATCAAATTGTAATGAACTAAATCTTTGTTAGAATAACTAATCATATTTGTATATTATAAGAAAAGGAAGAGGGGGAGGGAGTTAACATTTGAGATGGTGACAGAAAGTGGTATAGGTGGAAGGGTCAAAAGTTCGAACAGGAAGGTCAAAAATATATTGCAATTCCAGAGTCTAACACATGGTTCCCTGGTGTGAGTAAAGTGGGGTTTACACGGTCACACGGTTCGTCGAACGCGGTTCGACAGACAAGTGTTTGAAGTGATGTTCGAACGTGTGAACGGGGTATTTGGTTGTCGAACACGGAACGTGTTCGACAACCAAATACCCCGTTCACACGTTCGAGCATCACTTCAAACACTTGTCTGTCGAACCGCGTTCGACGAACCGTTTGACCGTGTAAAACCCCCCTTTATATACAAATGAAGTAAGAAACAAACAATATATGAGATATGGTGTGTTGTGGAATAGGCAGTAGGCCTAAGTGTACCTATAAACGCAATTAAGGACACTTTTCTTTCACTTAATCTTGCAATAATAAAAATAATCTTAGATTTCAGTCCATTTCATGTATCTAACTGCAGAAGCAATAATTCTGTGTATATACATTTTTTATGTATCTGCCGAATCATACATAGAAGTATATATATATATATATATATATATATATATATATATATATATATATATATATATATATATATATATATCTTCCTTTGGTGCTTTAGTATTTCTTAAACCACCATTGATAATTTACATTTCTCAGTATCGTATTTAAATATATATAGATATCATTCTAATCTTATCTCTGGATATTTGAAGTATCACCACCAACAGCGCCACTTGCTTCAAAACTACAGATAAACTTGTGTAAACACCTGGCAGCAGAACTGTTGCTACATGTACAATATATGTAATAACGAATATTCTGGTTAATTGCCCGAAGCCTCTTCATTCGCGTCGGAAGTGTTGGCTATCGGCCCCTTAAGACAATATGAAGAGGCAATTTCAAAGCAAACAAGACCTAGCCACGAGTGATGTGTTTAATTATTAAGTAATATGCTTGTTATTCACGTTGCTTACACTAGTTACTTGCTGGTTATATAACAATCGAGGTCTGCTCTCTCTAGATTAAGAGGGATTTAGAATTTGATGATAA
>JAXCGZ010000416.1:5000-17500 GCA_037179515.1 Halocaridina rubra | reverse complement strand
GCGACGGTAACTTCTCTTGCCTTTCACGGCACAAGGATTGTATAGGTTTTTCCACTCTACAAAACAGGAAGAAATTCGAGGTCTGTAGAAGGTCTTACTGGGAGCTGGTTGTCGTACTAGTGGGCCCAGAACCAGACAAAAAGCAGCCCGTGGAAAAACGATATATGCGAGATGTCACTTAAGCGACTGATGTGTTTTACTTCTTTACTCACCTAGTGTACATTATACGTTAGGTGTAAGGATATCAAATGATAGACGAATAGATAAAAGAGAGAGAGAATTTATTTAAAAAGTCATCCACCAATTTTAATGATGTATTACATATTCGAGGCCCCTCTTTAACAACACTGGTATGTATTACCATCGCATCTTAAGGGACCAAGGAACAGACTTGGTCTTTGCCTGTCTCTAAATCGAACTCGGCTCTTTTCTGACAATGAATACAATGCATAATAAACTGAGAGAGATTATACAAAAAGTTCACCACAGACAATTGGTTAAACAAGCTTAGACTGCACTTTGAACAAGCGCTCACATGAAACACACTCAAAAAGCACGCATGAACTGTACAAGTGCATAGCTTCAATTGCTTTAATCATTCTCCATGAACACAACCAATTCCTTTACAACAAGTGAAGCGATCGACAAAATCGTTTGGAATATAAAGTTGAACACCAAATCTACCACCCCATCCCCTCCCCGCCTTGAAGCCGTGCAACCTCTCACCACCCTCCTCCACCCCCTGCATGCCCCCCTGCAAGTGATAACACCAGGTGTTTATAACCATCTGCAGTACCGCTAACTCGTCCACTTGCTACCTGTGTACATTTTCTACCTTTCCATACTACTTCTCATGTCAAGTGAGAGATCATGGAAAGGAGTTGTAGGAAAATTAAAGGGCAGTGGAAATATTTATAAATAATACATCAACAACAACAACATCAACTACTACTACTACTACAACAACAACTAATAATAATAATAATAATAATAATAATAATAATAAAGAGAAAAAAGGATCTGTAAATATGTATATAAAAAGCCAGATATTAAATATTCATGATTGGAAGGTACTTCTTGTACCCGATTGTTGGCCGAGATCCTCGAATTTGGATGGGAACACATGATGCATACCTACTGTCACGTTATTATTATATATAAGTTAGACCAATCCGTAATGTGCGTGCGTGCCAGAAACAGGTGTCAGGTAGGAAAAAGTTGTTATATACTTGACACGAATAATTCTCAAAATCATGGCAATAGACAAAGGAACCGACTAGGAGACGGGGATTTACGAGCATAGAGCTCGATCCCGTAAGCACAATTAGGTAATTACTGATAGTTTAACTCTAACAATAATTTCAAATTCGGTGTATCTTATCATCTATATGCATAGATAACCCAATTTTTTTCCCAGTTTTAATATACCCACAAGACATGAAAAGTGCTGTAGGTGGGATTACCAACTAACCAAAAATGTAAAATATAATATTGAGTAATTGAGAGTAAACAATGGAAACTCTGCAAGTTAAAAGAGATGTATGTTGGCCTTCACAGTACATGAAGGTATCTTAAGGAATGTTATTGCCTTGTAATGACAAATAAATAAATACGTAAGAATAGTAGGGATGCCACACCCAAGTGTTGGCAGTCTCAAGGAACGTAAAGCTGGTGCTTTGGGCACACGTACACCTCAAGTACATCAATCGGTAGAGCTTGGGTTGTATTTGAATACAAAAAATGAAAGAAAAAAAAAAGCACCTTCATGTTCTCTTTTCGGATCTTGGACAAACTGTCGACGGACAGTGTCGAAAGACTAGGTGTAGACATACGAAATATCAGGTCAAAATATCGACGTATTTCATATGTTAATGGATTAACCTAATTTAAATGTTTTCTTTTCGACAGTAAAGTCAGTCGGCACTATGTACACCCGCTTATCTGCTGAAAAAGAGCATTATCAGGGCAGAGCACTATAAAAACGAGCAGATTTTTCCTCTTTCTATATTGTGTATACTTAGTATCTTGTGGTCGCAGACTTGTACTCCTTATTATCACCAAACAACTCAAGCATACGAGTATATTGTTACACATTCTTCACGTTTTTTTAATATTTATTTGAAATTTGTGAAGTTTGAATAAGCACAAATCTCTTAAACTTAACTTGGCTCGAGTTTACGAGAAAATAAAAACAGCTTTGTTGGGAATATAATATACAAAATAGGACTTAGTAAGCATTCGACAATCTCTTTCTGCATTGTGTAATGACCGTGAGGTCCAACATTGGGAAGTTAGGTTGTAGTCAGCACATTTAATTTTATTCAGCAACGTATAAAAAGAAAAAAAACTCTGACCTTCAATGGCATTAATATAGAACGCGAACGGAGATGTTTTGTTTGAACAAAACAGGATGAACAATTGGAGAAGGGGAAAAAAAAAAACATGGTACAGAATTAAAAAAAAAAAAGGTTGAAAAATCAACGAAAAGATGAAAAAATAAAAAGTGCATAGTATTGATGAACAATTATATTTATAAACTAAATATAAATATACGTTTGTACATACCTTTGCCACCATCAAGTCTATTATTATTTAGAAGATCACTGTCGGTACTACTCGTGAGTTCATGATGATGTTGATAATTAAGATGATGATGGTGGAAGAAATCTAACTCATCTTCTTCTCCCTCCTCCTCCGGAATCCCTCCGACTCCCCCACCAGGTTCCTCGGCTAATGTCCTGTGCACCCCCATAATCGAAGGTAGGTCTTGTAGTCAGGATGGTGGTGGTGGCTGGGGCGTCCAGAAGCCACAAGGGCGCCTCAGAATGGAAGGAAGTTGAGCGATGGTGGTGACGGTCACACTCAAACACAACTCCACGAGAAGGTGCTTCAAGGATGATACCCTCTCAGGAGCAGTTAACGGGTAAGAGGAACTTCAATAATCCCCGAGGGATTGGCTTAATTAAGGTAATTACTTATTTCACATAAAACAAATATGTTTTAAAAAGTGTTCACTTTTGTCGGCACTACTCACCGAAGGAACAAATATACGTGGACGATGTTATTATCAAGGTAAACAGAGCGTCTCTGTATATTACCATAGACATTTATCTAGAATATCAGTTTACTTTGCTCGCAAACGTACATCCAAATATTTAGTATTATCAGTTAATATCGTGTTCTTTTCACAAAATCTTGTATTAAATATTATATTTGTATATGCCTGAGAGTCAAAAAGAAAAACAATTACTATTTTTGATAAAAATAATTTTAAAAAAATATTTGTTTTCGTGATAACCAGGATGTGCCATGTGAGCTTCGAATGAATATAGCTATGTGTATGTGTAAAGTATATTTATATAAAGTCTTGAGGTAGTGTGTCTAGTCACAGTCTTTTAACACAGATTTTTCCTTACTGAGAATATCTTTTTAAAGTTAATTTCATACACGTTCGGATCATGTGTTATATGTGGCCACATTTATACGTTTTTATGGATGTATTGTTCGTTAGTTGTATGTATGTTTGGATTCATGTAAGTAATGTATTTATAGGGACGTGAAAGTATGTATGAATGTAGGTATGTGACTTTTGTCTGTTTTATGTGTACGAAAGCAATACATGTGTATGTATGCAATATACAATTTTGTACCAGATGAGTGAGAGTGGCCCTGAGGTGGTTCAAAGCCAAGGGAGCTTTAGATACAGTCTCTTATTATTCACTCAAAGAGAACTGGGGGGAGGTGGGGAATTCTTTGAGGGCATATGAGGAAAAACTTTGTCTTGTCTAAACGGTTTTGTTGCCTTCTCCCCCTCACAACTTAGACTTTTAGTTCAGGAGGATATGCTCAATATATATATATATATATATATATATATATATATATATATATATATATATATATATATATATATATATATATATATATTATATATATATATATATATATATATATATATATATATATATATATATATATATATATATATATATATATATATAGTGTGTGTGTGTGTGTGTGTTTATGTAGGAGAGTATTTTTATTGGCGTAAAACTCTACAGTATGCCTAATCCAAGGGAAATAGATGTTAATAGACACCTGTTGCATTGCGGATCGTGATCTGAGTTTGTTTAGTTTTTCGTCATTTGATATCTGCTCGCGAGCTTGGCTGTGGAAGATTTTTAAGATTTTTTTTTTCTATTGCTATCTGCTTGCAAGCTTGTATGTGTAAAGGGCGTCGTCGATGAAAGCTGCCGTGAGCTTTCGTGAGGCGTGAGTGGTAACTATAAGAGGCCATATGTCACGCCTGGGTCGGCAAGTAACTGTACGTGAGCCTGTTGTAGATATCTGCGTGTGTATGTCTGCCGCCCGCACCAACGACGAGGAACTGTGTCGAGAAAGTGGGTCAGATACGAGAGACCCTCTCCTTCAGCCAGCCAGCCACCTCCGTTGCTCGCAGCACCAGCAGCAACTTCCCCCTCCTCCGCCACCCCTCGAACATGAACAGACCCCTTTCCCTTCTCTCGCCTACCACTCTTTAACAACCATCACCAATCCGGCCTTCACTTTTCCCACCACCCACAATTTTTTTTTCTCTCACTCTTCAACAGCTTTGCTGGTATCCGTTCTCTTTTACAAAAAAATGTATGCATGTATACCTCGAGGGGCACTTGGCTGCAAATTTACACATCCTGTCATTTGTGTAACAAATAATTTTACTTTCATTTTTCATAACTTTTGGAAAATCCTAAACTCTTTGAGATAAAAGATTTTTAATAATTCTGGATAATAGGGGTATACAGATATTGCCACAAAGGTAAGCCTGATCTCTATACTGAAGAATGCAATGACTTAATGTTACTCAAGACTTTTCAAATGTGCCCCCCCCCCCTCTCTCTCAAGCTATCTATCTCACACACTCAATCTTTATCTAAATGTTAAAACATCAGACATACACCTATCCACACACACACACACACACACACACACACACAATATATATATATATATATATATATATATATATATATATATATATATATATATATATATATATATATATATATGGTCATATATTTTTCTTTTGCATATCCAAGCTCGCCTTCACTACCACTTTTATCTTTCTCTCCATTCTTCCTGCACACCCTCTCTCCCTTGGCCCCGATGTGTCTTTCAGCCCATTTAATCCCATGGTATTTCTGTGAAATCCTCCTTTTCTTATTTTTAGCCCGACATTTCTTCTTCTTAACTCCACCCCCATACAGAAAACGAACCTTGCATCTTTAGTTAATGGGGAAATCGAAGTGCTCCTCCACAAGGCCGTAAGTTGAGCAATTCTCTCTCTTTTTCTCTTACCCTTGACGAAACCTTTTACATTGAAACATTCTTCCTCCGTATTCATCAGTGAACTCGATGTGAAATTCCTTTGAGAGAAAATATGTATAAAAATATGGCACTGCTATAATAGTGTTGGCACTCGCTTCACAAGTAAAGTCCATTTGTCGGTATGAAATACCATCTGGATGGTTTAAATTGACTATATAAACCCTCACTGACCCTAAATGATACTCCGCGAGAGGCTTAGCACGTAAAGTGTCTTATTTAACCAATATTTTTTCACCTCAATGTCCATTTAACACCAAATTATCTGCCACGTCTGCAGTTTCACATTATTTTGCAAGGTCTTCTTCAAGTCCTCTTCAGTAAAAATTATGTTTCTTTTCTTGATAATAGTTACTAATGGGTTATATTCACATTCACAAACGATAATAATAAAATACGTCACTATGCTAAAGTAATCGAAGAAAGTAGATTTATATACCAGCGTTATGACTAGAGTTCGACGCACTACCGAACGAGACGACGATCAGCTGACTACTAACTGAAACAGCTGAGAGAGTGTCACAACACTACCACCTGATACTACGCACAGTTGCCAACTCGTCCATTTCGAGTAGGCGACGTAGTTACCAACTATCTCCCTCTAGCTCCGCAGTTAGCAGACCTCTCTCTCTCTCGTCGAACTTCTACCATATTTTCCTCATGTTCGTAGCATTTTCAAGTTATGATGGTTCTTAAACAATATTAAAATAATCAGAAACATGTAGACATTGCGATTCTCGGACTTTTACTCGAAAGTACCTTGATTTTTTTTCCCTTGAATTCCCTTAGTGCATTGTGAGACACAACATCGTTTCAAGGATAACCCGCAAGTCCTCAGTATTAAAAAACAAAATATTCTCTCACTTTTTATTCATCCTCGCCTTTGTTACCATCCTCCCTTTGTTGATTGTCTACCGTTTGACATGTTGAGACTCTTCGAATATATATATATTTATCTTGCACTTTGTGGAATTCGGATGCGTGCAATTCCTGAACGGAGTTTAAACGATTGGGTCACTTTCCACGCGGTGAACGAATATTTTCGTATTTTAGGGTCTTCCTTATAGAAATGGTGGATTTTTGCTCAGACAGCGCTATTATACCCTATGGATTTGGGATGCCTCATCAATGAATGAATCTGATAATACAAAATGTACCCATAGTATAAGAGTCTTCGTAAAATAGGGGTCTTAACGCGTACGTAAAGCTGGTATAACCTTGGATTTTTTGTCTTTTTGCACAGCCTCGTATTTTGAATTTGTTTCGTCCTGTTTTAGTTCTCACTCGTATATGAACATCAACCACTCTGTAGGAGATGGTTATGCACAAACCCACCTGCTTTTATAACGTCGAGTATTATAAAGCGATGACTAGTTTTACACGACTAGCGTAAACCTGGATTTTAAATGTTTGTAACCGATGACTTTTTGCGCGTACGTAAGTATAACCTTGAGTTTTAGATGTCTTAAAAAGGGATAAACCTGGCATGTACATATATAACCCTGAATTTGTATATCACATAAATTGACTTTTTTTGTACGTTTGCCTTGGAGTTTGGATACCATGTGATGGATAAGCGTGAACTACGAAACGAGGGTTGCTTCGTCAAATGATCAATTGTTGGCACATCTGTATCGTTTACGTTGTTTGTTCCTATAACCCTAGATTTAGGCAGTATATGTCATAAAAGGGTGGATCTACTCTAACTGTAAATATTATCAGGCATTTGTTTTATGGCATAATGGACTTTTTAAGTCTGCTGGAAGAGTAGAATATTAGTACCTGAAAGTTAAAATCAAAAGCATTGTCTAGATTTTGATTGTCATATAATGGTGGAAATTCACATATCCGTAACTAGTAAAACAAACTGATGTGTTAACCAGGTTATCTCCAGGAAAATAATATCCCCCATACACAACCTAACCTAACTTGGCCAGAGAGGGTGGATACTTTCTTCCTTGGAAATTGTCCAGATAGCTAAGCGAGAATTCTTGGATATTTACCTCCGATTTATCTCTTAAATGAGGGTTGTTTGTTATTATGACATTTCCCCAAAACTAAAGGCTATGTACGAGTCCCTCTCTCGCAACAGAGTCTGGATCCAACGAATTCGGTCTCACCTGGTTTTTTAATTACACATCTACAATCACTGATGTATAATTTATAAAGTGACGCTGTGGGCTTAAAATACTCTATACTTAGGAAATAGGTCCTTCACACACACACACACACACACACACACACACACACACACACACACACACACATATAGTTGGTTATTTTCTACACATGTTAGTCCATGAAAAATGCATATTACTCGTATTTTAGCATGGATTACTAATCATTTATGCAATATATATTCTGTAAATACTTTGCTCTTTATTTTTGTGGTAAGGGTGCTTCTGCTCAACAAATTTCAACGGTCTCTGTCAACTCAGGATTGAATAGGTTCAGCCTTATATCTTGTAGGCGTCATAACATTATCTTTTGCCAATGCATTTTAGAATGTCGTTTGATAAATATAAGTTTCTTTATATAATTTATGTTAATCAAGAGAGCAGGGATTTTCATTCCCATCGAGACCTGAACTTGTGAACTATATGCTATCCATATATATATATATATATATATATATATATATATATATATATATATATATATATATATATATATATATATATATATATATATATGACTGTTTTCTACCTCATTTTTCACTGAGACATGAAGTGCATTACCCACTGAGTGAAATTAAACATGCAATATAAATTCACAATATAGAATAGGCCTATACTTTTTCCACACTCTCTCTCTCTCTCTCTCTCTCTCTCTCTCTCTCTCTCTCTCTCTCTCTCTCTCTCTCTCTCTCTCTCTCTCTCAATCAATCAATCAATCACATAATATAATTTTGTTTCCCACGAGTTCAACCACGAATAGACAAGCAGCACCACTACTATTCCTTTTACTGATGCAATTTGAAACTTGCTTCACTGGAAGGTTTGCAATGGCGTCTTAAGTTGATTGGTGGGTTGATTTTAGGCAGGTAGACTTGGCTTAGTTCCCGTTGGGTCTTATCGTGCTTGACTACCTCTATTGTGAGAGGCAACAACAGATCAGCACAGTGACCTCCTTTCATAATTTAAGATACCTTTTTTTCAATATTTATTATTGATGTTCATATTATATATGTACAGTGATTATAATGATAATAATAATATTATTATTATTATTATTATTATTATTATTATTACTGTTGTTATTATTATTATTATTATTATTATTATTATTATTATTATTATTATTATTATTTATGGTAATTATTGCTATTTATAGTAATTATTACTTTTTGTTAGTTATAATAATGCTCGACACTTCTTAAATAATATTACTAAATATAATAATATTTAATGAAATATTAAAGATACGGTATATATTCTCTTGCTCATTATTAAGGTAATAATTGTATATATGTATATATACATGTAAGTATGTATACATGCTGTGAGCGAGAATATGTGTAAGCATTCAGGCATGGAAATAGGCTTCCATATATATATATATATATATATATATATATATATATATATATATATATATATATATATATATATATATATATATATATATATATCCTTTAGATTTGCAATGGTACAAAGAAAAAATGCATTTGATTTTTTTAAGCAAATATCTTAAATTTTTATATTCGTTCGTAAAATAACTTAGTAATATGTCTTTTTCTTAGAACTTGAGTTTGGTAGACATGTTTCGAAACTTAAATGCGTGTAGGTGTATGGACGTGTGCGAGTGGACATCACTTTCCCCCTTGCGACAAACCATCTCTTCAAAGACTAACCAACCAAGACATCACGCTACCAAAGCTCACCAATACTGAGGAAAACCATCCACTTCACGGAGAAAATTACAATTGCACTCCTTCTCAAGCACAGGCTTAATGAAACTGACAATAGGAGTAATATATCACATGATCCCAGGAGGAGGGGGAAATTACAGATAAATTATAATACAACCGATCAGATCCATAGTTACTCATAAATTGTGCTAAACATTGGAATATGGTGATCCTGAGGGAAGATTTTTTAATCGGGTCAGTAGATAATCCCCTTAACACCTTATAAGAATAGAACATCTAAAATGAGGACCATATAACTATAAATATAAAATATATTAAAACAATAGGACTAACTATGAAGATAATGTCAAAAAGACCTAAATACTGTACTGTATACACTATTGATAGTAAATAGAACAGTAATACATAAAATATGATAAAAAGGAAAATAATGAAAATATGAAAGATACAGAGGGTGGGATTCATAGTCCCCTCGCTCCGCCCCATTTAGTCGACTCTTACGATACGCAGGTGAACAGGGAGGAAGTATTCTAGCCTCCTGACTCTATCTTATTGAACAATCTTATCTTTATAAGAATTCCCAATCGTACACTGCACACTATTATCAGTCCACATCATCTGAATGCAAATTGGCCATTTTGATTAATACAGTAAGCTTCACTAACTCTTCAACAATTCCACGGAAGTGTTTAATTAAAATGTAACCTCATCTCTCTACTCCTCCTGCCGCTGCTGTGCACACTAGTGACCATTCAGAGTGAAACATCGTTGCTTCTCCTTGTCCCTCACTGCCTCATTGCACTGCATTCTTTGCCCTTCAAGACATTACCCAATGAATCCACTCAGGCTTCTCTGCCCTTCAGGCTTGTTCCTGTGTCTCCTGATGCCAGTTACAGCTGCCTTTCTACATGTCAACAGAATGAAGACAGATGCATCACTGCTTTGCCTCATCTTGTCACGCTACGTCGCATTGCCTTTCCACACCATCTACTTTGCCGCCAACTCTCCCTCCAAGAGAAGGCCCAACGTATCCACAAGGATATTATCTATCTATCCAGCTCTGTCTGCTAGTTTTTTTTTGTCTTATTATTTTTCCACCCAAGGATGAGTGGAACGAGTCATGGAGGACCCGTAGGGCGGGCGTCAGCCGGCACAGGCTCCAACCCTCCAGCAGTAACTTTGACTAGGCTCCATCCGTCGACCTCGCGAATGCGAGGCCAGCACATTACCACTGTACTAGCCAGGAGGCTGTCTGCTAGTTTCTTCCTTTACCTATCTAACAAGCTGTGTTTATGTATATGTATAATGTATCACTATTATCCTCATTCAAATGGGAGTGGACACACCCAAGTTGGAGTTGAGGAATCAAGGCTGAATGCCCTCCCCAACGCCCGTGATAATTAATTCGCAAAACTGCAGGTAATGCATTAATTTGTTTCAAGTAGGGCTTGAATAAGATCTGATTCCATTGATGTCTTCAAAGTACCATTTGTCCACTCGTTTATACTAATGATTCTTAGCAGGGCTAAGGAGTAGATATACACAATTGCACCGCTGCTTAATAGTCATGCTGTTCAAAATGTAGTAAGGGAGCAAATCAGCTCAACTCTATGCAGGCCCTAATCCCAGATAAACTTAGAAGGTTGGTGTCAGGAAAGACATACGACCGTCATACTGAGAAAAAGGTAAAGACTATCCATCAAGAGGCTGGAAGGAGGAGTAGGAAGGAAAAGACTACTCCTTTTTCACTCAAACCCATGAAGTCTAAAAGGAGAAGGGTCGTCCTATCGGCATTGAAAGAAGACAAATATAATTTGAACGCTATCGGGAAACCGGAACGATACCAGCATGGCCATGAAGGTTCGTACATTGTTTAGTAAACTTTTATTGCTTTGCACGTATATGACCTTGATTTATTTTTAAACCCGTATCTCACGGTCACAGTTTTCCTGTAACATTATAATTTCTTGAAATACACTTTTATAATTTTTAAGTATTTTTAATGCAAAAATATATTTTACTTTATGCAACTATAGGAATTTATACATAGTTATAACGAAATATGACTATTAGTATACAAACACTGCTTTGCCGTAGAAATTAACATCTTAATAAATCGATGTAGTAGGCAAATTGTGGCAGTGTGATAGAGCTCTTAATGCAACGTTTCTTAAACTGGTGTGCTAGCACCCCCAGGGGGTCTTGAAATCAATATGGGATGCTGAGAAATGCACTTCATTTTACTTCATCCTTGTAGTAACCAGATGTTTGCCACAGTTAGGGTGCACTGGACTGCCTAGACCTGACTAAATGGAAATGTTTGTTTGTTTGTTTGACTATAGTGGGTGCTGAGGTCGTAAAAGGTTAGGAAACGCCACCTTAATGGAATGCTAAGAATAAACTTACTCAGCCTGGAGGACTTCCCTATTTCTGTAGTCATTGGATATTGTTGACATTGCAATTTTTTATGAGTGTGACTCCGGGACAGGAAACAAAATTGCCCTCATCAGGCCCAGGCACCAAGAAAATAGCAAGATAAAGAAAAAGTAGAAGTTTAAGTACAAGGCAGAAATAAGGGAATGTTACACAATAGGAAAAGGACATGCTGAAAGAATAGTCGAAATATAGAAAACTTAGAGATATGGCAGGACTAGGCCCAGAGATGTTGTCAGATCCGTGTTTTGAGGGAAGATAGGTAATAAAAATTGGGAAAGACAGAAGGAGGAAAAGAGTTCAGAGTCTGGAGATGGAAGGGAAGAAACAGTTGCTGCACCAACCATCCGCGAGCTACGAATCTCCACCCAGTACCTGCAAGACGAGGCCATTTGGCGAGTGTTACGCAGCCTCGGCAGTGGGGAAGGGAAGCAACTTTTAACTCATAAGAGCAGAGCTGGAAGTAATAGCAATAGAAAAGAGGAAGGTATTATACTTTAAGGCAAAGAGAAAAAAAAATCCAGATTAAATATAAGGAAGGGTCGTTGATGAGTCTGATCGCTTTAGATTCAACCCTATCAAGGAGATAAGTATAAGAAGCACCCTAGATGTGCAAGCAGTATTCAATGCAGGACAGATAAGACTTTTATAGATTTAAAGTAACCGGAAAGAGGAAAAGTAATGATGAAAACGAAACAGAATGCCCAATTTTTTGACTGCAGATTTATATATATATATATATATATATATATATATATATATATATATATATATATATATATATATATATATATATTTGGACTCATCCAAGACA
>JAXCGZ010000415.1:62500-71835 GCA_037179515.1 Halocaridina rubra | reverse complement strand
ATATATATAAAATTTGCTTACGAGAAATGTAGCAGACAAAAATGCAGGAATACTTAAATGTAAGACAGAAAAGAAAAAAATTATAGGTAACTACTACAAAATACACTAACACAAAATCACATATACTTACCCAGATGAAGATGACGCTACAAGTCTGTGATGTGATTGTGAATTCAGCGCCACAACCGGCCACAACAGACGACAGCCCCGACGAACACACAGCCATTCTCCGTGTGGTGCCCAGTCTAACCCATCTAATAACCATTGTTCAAACAAACTAGAAAACGTTCAGAAAATGAAAACATTTAAATATCAAAATGAATTAACTTATTCTTGATATAAAGGAAATTTTTATGTTAGGCACATTTTCTAAATTGTTATATAAAACTGACGCCACCAGAAAATTATTCATAAATCTACTTACCCTTTCTGGAATGCATTCTTCTTGCTTAAATAACCAGATTTATAGCAATTATTTTTATCAGTTGCTACTGATAATAAATCCCTTTCACTTCTGCAAAACGAGAGTATTCGTTGAATTATGACTGGCACATAAATATAGAGTACAATAAACAAGATAATTACATTAAGAGATTATTAGGCAACCAAATTCACTTAATTCACCAAATATCAACCCTTCTAGAAAACAGGATTTTCACATATGTAACGCAAAGTATGCTCAATACATTACTTACTTGTCACCCCGTATAGATGCACCTATAATCAATGCAAATGCTCTAACAACATCAACAGATAAGACACCAGCAGATTTCATGAAACTGAGAAGCTCCCTGGCAGTGCGTTTGTCAGCTGTCTTCTTTTTTTTCTCGCAATCCTCCACTTGTAAGTGCTGTACAAATAGGACCATAAATTCACATGAATAAATTACAAGCACAGTGAATTATATTACACAAAAGTTTTCAAATACGATGTCATATTATGGATAGATTATTCATCATGCTATATTCGGTTGAAGTAAACAGGGTGTCTGGAAAAAGGGAAAGTACAAGGGATGCATAACACACTTCCAATTATCTGAGAGAGAGAGACTGCCAAGCCTTCACTATCCAAGCCTTGTACTCAGTTCTTATACCACACGGAATATGAGGGCAGCATTCTCTCTCCCTGACCAGAAATAGAGCATTCTTACCCCTGCTAATAAACTTAAGAGTTCAGGAAGAGCTTCTCTCACAAACTTGGCATGTTTCTCTTCCAGTAACTGCTTGCGAGATGCTATGACTGAACAGTTATTATTAAAAGGCCATCTAGTTTAAAGTAAGTTAAGGACGAAAAGTAAACAAAAATAATCATGATTAAGTTACATTATATAACAATATGTACAGTAAGAGATGTTAAAGCTTCGTTTTTCTAACAACATTATTCCTTCAGAAGCAAAGGACTTACAATATGAAATACAAAAGTTAATGGTACACACTAATTGCAACTAGTCTTGTAAGGTGTGAAAATTGCACACTGTAAAGAGTCAACCGAGACTGCAATAGGGTCCAATACTTTCCAGCATAGCATAAATGCCACAATAAAGGATACGGATCAGTTGTGAGTGATTGTAAGGAAGCCTGTCTAGCAACAGCGCGAGGATGAGCACTTGTGACTCGATGGAGGTAAAGCATTATAATTAGTTCCAGTGTCCACACTTCCACCTTTCCTATTACTTCATCTGCAAAGGCAGGATATGAGAAAATGCAAATAATTTTGAGGAAAAATGAAATATATTAAAAAAGCCACATTGCGCTGTTAGTACCCTTGTTTAGTGATTTCTGTTTATCAGTATTGAATAGCTAGAGAAATCAAGTTATCAGAGTTCTGGGAAAGCAACAGTTGAGTAAAACATAAAATAGTTAACGTCCGTTTGATAAAAATATTGGCTACATTAAATTCTGTAAGTACTTTATTTGATCTAAACGATAGGTGAGTTACATTAGTAATCAGCAAAGCACTATGAAATTTACAGCTTGTTAAATTTGAAAATTAGAATATGAATAGAAGCACACAAAGTTAAAAAAATTTATATCTTCAAAATAAAATGAAATTTTTTTTTATTATGAATAAAAATAACACTTCTTTGCTAGGAATGATTTGCAACATGAAATCTTTTCTGCCTTCGTATATGAGCTTTCATATTCGCATGTGACTTTTTAACATCAGCAAAATTTAATCCCTGGTTGATAACATATGATTCTGGGAGTACAATCCTTTCATAGCTCGGTAAATAAATCGAGTCTTCACCCAGGAGGCACTATGAGCAACCCCTCAATTTGATTTGCATTGTTCGTCTTTATTAAATCTACAGGGGAACAAGTAGGGAGAAGGATTGTTTCCCATGTAGTAGCTACTGTCAACTCGGTAGGCTCTGGAAGTACAACTTCAATGTGGTGCTAATGAAGGAGCAGTATCTCCTTGAACTTGAGTGTTAATACACATAAAATGCCTATCCCGCAGCTCTCATGTATATAAAAATAATTCAAGATGGACAAATTAATTTAATTCCTATTCAGATATATAATTTCAACTTATTCAAGATGGACAACTTAATTATCTTCCCATTCAGTGATATAATCTTAACTCATTCAATATGGACAATTTAATGCTATTCCCATTCAGATATAAATTTAACTTATTCAAGATGGAAACTAAATTTTATTCCCAGTCAGAGATACAATTTCAACTTATTCAAGATAGACAACTTAATTCTATTCCCATAAGGATATATAATTTTAACTTCTTCAAGAGGAAAGCTTAATTATATTCCCATTCAGATATATAATTTCAACTTATTCAAGAGAGACAGCTTACTTATATTCCCATTCAGAGATATAATTTCAGCTTATTCAAGAGGGACATCTTAATTCTACTCCTATAAGGAGATATAATGTTAACTTATTCAAGAGGGACAGCTTAATTCTATTCCAATTCAGAGATATAATTGCAACTTATTCAAGATGGACAACTTATTTCTATTCCCATTCAGAAATACAGTTTCAACTAATTCAAAAGGGACACTTTAATTCTATTCCCAATCAGAGATATAATTTCAACTTATTCAAGGACAGTTTAATTCTATTCCCATTCAGAAATATAATTTCAATGATTCAAGATGGACAACTTAATTCTACTCCCATTCAGAGATATAGTTTAAAAATTACTCTTTGTACAAAGGCTTACCTCTTTCCTTTTGTGACAAAGCGGATGCAAGAGAAGCTTCTAATTCTCTGTCTCTTCCTGGCTGAAGCTTGGAAAAGAGCAAGCACGAGAAAAAAACCACCATTCCGGATTCAACAGATAAACACATCTGCATAGCATAAGCATAAGTCAGGTCATTGATGTACACTCCATACTAAGGTCTCAATACGTAATATACTATTTGGTGCATATAGAGTTTAGTATAAGAAACAGCAGAAAACAATAAAATCTACATAAAAAGGTAAGCAAACTTCTCTTTGATGCATAACACCCAGACATATTTATGAAATCCCTCATCCTCAATAAACATGATTGTATATACAATTCCATATAGAATATAAAATAAGCAATGAAAAATAAAACTACTCATTTCTTAAGATCAAAATATGTATCAAATCAATTTAAAATATCAAACAGCAACTAATCGGATAATTTAAATTGATAAGTACCCTGATTGCCTATTTTTTTTTTTTTTTTATGATTGTGACACTACGACGGGTAAAGAAAATTGCCCAAAGACAACATAAATCAAAGAGGAAAAAGAGATGAGGAGTGTTGTGACTTTTCAGATGTCACTGAATAATAATATGTGTAATGAATATGAAACAATATTCTGTGTGGATGTAGGTATAGAAAAAGAACCGTAACTGAATGAAGGCTTAACATTGAGTTGCCCAGGAAAGTCATGTTTAAGTCAAAATGACCTTTAAGATTTAGTATCACAAAGGGTAACTGATGCCATGAGCATGGGCCAACCTACTACAAGGAACCAAAAGTTAAAATACTGTGTCTCTACTAGATATCAATCTCTTATCTCCTAATTTTTTAAATAAGGTATAGTAAGCATAGCAATATGCAATGTGATTATATAGAGAATATCTATACAAAATGAAAATATGAAACCATTTGACTAATCATCTAAAACAACATATCAAATTCACTATATGCAAATCCTAAATGTTAAATATATTCACATCAGTACTCTATAGCCTATAAGAATAGTTACGAAGACAAGTACAGTACTTGAAGGTATTAAAATGGATAACGCATTTCTCTCTGGAAAATAATACAAAAAAAATCCAACCTTTTTCACAGCTATATGTTTCCATGTGTCATAACTCATGCAAGGATAGCCTCTCTCTCCCAAATCTTGAGCGTACTGAAGTAAACGTGATAGCATCTGAAAAAGGACCAAAATATGAAATTATATATCAATATTAATGAAATGATACAGGAATTTGCTTGATATCCTCACTTATAGCAATAAATAAATTTGACCAATATCGTATGAACAAATGCCCCCTTGTAAAAGGGTTGGCTGAGCCAAAGAACACGCATTCACCACAATACAACACATACCTCAATATACTTCTCTTAGCGCACTGGGGATAAAGAAATGACATATTCCCCCCACCACCCTGCTTGGGTCACCTACAAGGTGCGCAGGCAAGGTTATTCTGCTGAGGTCCGACAGGTGCAACTGGTTTACACCCATCTCTTCATCACTCAATAATACTAATAATAATAACATAGTGATGTTTGGTTTGGTTTCGGTTTTACGTCACGAACTCCCTTTTCTACTAAGGGCTGGGACGGTTGCCTTCTTGCGAAGGACTTGTTTTGGCAGATGTAATCGTTTCCCTGAGTGTATGCCCTTACTAACCTCAGTCCGTGACGGGGCACGAACCCTCGACCTGCCGCCTCAGAGTTGCGGCTGCTACCATTTTGCCACGGAGACTACTGTAATAATAACATAGTAATAATAATAATAATAACAACTTTATATTTTATTACTCTACCTCGATAGATATTTTATCCGGAGGAATAACAGGCAGGACACCAAGTTCCATTACTTCCGGACGCACCCATAACTGCACTTCATCATCCATACTCCTCTCACACGATGGCTAAAATTATAAGACAATTAATAGTATACAAACACAAACTTTATTTCCGGTATGAGAGTAGTGACAGACAGTTATTATCTCACTGTGTCACCAGGAATCAGTGATTACTTTGGCTTTATTGTAAGAAATACACATACATGTACATATGCATGGCTGGAATACATATACAGCAAGATCATTTGAACACGGGTTGTGCAAGATCCATTATATGCTTGCTTTGCATGAAATCGTCCCATTTTTTCTGTAACAACATCATAGCCCTACTTCCTTAATGTAGTTCAGGAGGTATTTAGTGTCATATACGTGACCCAATTGATAAGATTGAAATCCTCTAACTTACCATGCATAAAATGACAAATAAAATTAATATTAAAATGCCAAGCAAACATAACTTAAGACATTTCAAAGGCACATCCCTTGTAATTATATCTCATATGCAAAATGTTCTATGAAACATTCTGATCTAATGTAAAATGAGTTAGAGGCACATTAAAAATACAAGCACAGAGAACACAGGCCAAAAGATATGAAGGCATAATAATTGACAGTATAATTCTGCTTAAAGAAAATATACTGTTCTGATATGTATAAAAGACATAGACGAAGGAAAGATCGTGTATTGCGATAGTAAGTATCATGATTTTTCTATTTAAGCGATATAAAGAAGTACATTTAAGTATAATACAGTACCTACAAAAGGTATGTTACTATAAGTCTGGTGAAAGACAAAATAACCTTTCTTTCTACACTTCCAGTCACAGAGAAGGACAATAATATCATCACAAGACAAAAACTTTGGATATTAGCTATCCTTTATAAAAGCCATACTGCGACTCTTCCTGGTTCACAGGGTACTATAACTTTTTAAGAAGTTCGAATGATCAACATTAAATAAGCACAAGCAGGTGATCCATCACTATAAAATTTCTATAAAAAAAAAATATATATATATAAATAAATAAATAAATAAAATATGAAGCAATGGAATATCTAAAAAGACTACCTACAAACAAACACTGTGATTGGTTTTGTCACGGTCTCCCTTTTCTAGTACAGTAAGGGCTAAGATGTTGCCTTCCTGCGAAGGACTTTGGTTGGCATGTGCAACCTTTACCCTGAGTAAAAACCCTCTCTAACTTCAGACCAGGTTAGGCCACATACCCACAACCTGACGATTCAAAGTCATGAACGTTACCACTCTGCCATGGTGGCCACAGATAGACTAACACTGCCACATTTATAATGTTTTCACAATTACTTCCTTGGAATATGAATAGTTGGCCATGATGTACAGAACATGACAAATCTGTATCATCTATATAAAGATTTTAATTTCAATTTCGTTTATTCATTGCTGGGCAGTTTTGATATGTGCATTACTTCCCAGGACTAATAAATTTAGAAGTTGCATTAGGGATTTATGTATTTGAAGCTTTTAACACTACTGCAGTGTTTAAAAATAAAATAATATTGAGGAAGAGTTACAAGGCAATTCTGTTGACCTCAATATCTGCCATATTCAGAAACGAATATTTTGGCATTATAATCAATTGCACCATAACATTACATACAATAAATAATTGGAATAGAAGTCCTATATATTGCGAATAAATACTTTTTTCTGTCAGAAAGATGTGGACTTGAAATTACAAATACTTCATCAGGATCTTGGCTGATTCAAGAAATATTTACTATTATGTGAAAAGAGTACTGTTTGAATCAAATGTTAAACACCAGTTACCATACATCTTATATTTTCAAGATTCGGTTTAGTTGGGTCTGCTGTAAATGATCCACTTTTTATGTTACGGACACCATTTTCTATTAAGGGCAAGGATGTTGCCTTCTTTCGAGACTGGTATTGGCAAAAGTCTCGAACCGACAACCTGACAAATCTAAGCCGCGCTCACTACCAACCCAGCTACAATGGCCCTATTTTTGAAAGCTATCTCTTGGTGACATTGCTGAAAATGCAATACCTAACTATATAGGCAAAAGGCAAAGACTATCCTTCCCTATAAGTGTATAGCCAGTGCTTGTCTAAAATAAGCATACACATACTCAGTACTGTATGAAAGGACAGCCCATGTATAATAGCATTAAAAAAGAATTAATTACAGACTACCTATATATATATCTATATATATATATATATATATATATATATATATATATATATATATATATATATATATATATATATATATATATATATATATATATATATATATATATATATATATATATATATATATATATATATATATATACACAGAACTCCATATAATAAAATTTAACACAATTGTACTGCAAATACTTAACAATCTAATTTTAGATATAAAAATATAAAATACGGTTCAAATTGAAAAGTTTATTGAACTCAATTCCCAAGGTAATTCCACTGTATTTCTAACAGCAATTATCTTTATGAAGTACACCAAGAATGGACAAGTTGTTACCAATAAATTACTTGTATATTCTTTTGATATATTCACATGAGTTGCATATTCCAAATACCCAAACAAATTTAATACAGAGCACTCAAAAACAGAAGAGAATATTTTGCACAGTTATCAGCAAAATGACTAAATGCAAATTTCTTTATTTGTGTCTCATCCAACAAGCTGTTTCCAATATAATACACATCAGAAAACTATAACTTTAGCAAGGTAAATGACGCGGTAATTATTAATCACTTTTATTGACATCTACATGGTCACAACATCAGGATTATATTTTTCATGGGGAAGAAATTTGAGAGAAGATATTTCTGTAACCTTTGATATCATCAGTTCTCAAAGAAGTTAATGTTCATCCAAATACAAGAATTTATTTACCAAAATTTCAGAATAAATCTTCAGTGTTCTTTGTATAATATTTTACAAAGATTATTCTGCCTTCAAAGCTCAGATAAGAACTAAATACTCAGATGCATTACTTAATCTTAATATGATGACGATAACCTACAATTTTACAATCTAAGCAAGTTAGGAAGAGCATAATATTTTGTTTTATTAGTTCTTAACTTACTATTAAAACACAATTGGTTACATACATTTATCAATACATGAAAAATAGTATGATTTGTAAGCTAATAAGGAAACCAGTTGTTTGCAAACAAGGATATGCACTTAATACAAGATATATAAAAAATTCAGACTAATACTAGCTATATGCCTATTATAACTCTTGCAACTGTACAATATTTATTTCCAGATTCTGTAACCCTTGTCTTGTATTAGCTTCCAGTTGTTACTGGTAAGCTATCAATAAACCAAAGATTTCTTGCTTGGCCAGGTTAGAAAAATATAGCAAACGTTCTCGTAATCACCACAACCCTCAGTGAGGCTTCAGCAAGCATACCACTTTGGCTAACGTTGAGGATCAAGTAATACTTAGAAGTTAAAGTGTCTGGCTGCATACATACAGTATTTGCATAAATCATGGCTTGGTTTACAGAATAAATCTATTAAGATGATTCTTTACAACCTCAGATCGGTCCAAAGACAATTCTCAAATGAGAAATTAAATAAAATGGAAATTGACTATCATATTTTTAAGGGGTTATGAGCAGATTCTGTCAAAGACAGGTTCTGATATTGGTGACTATTGCCAAGTGGTTTAGTACTTGGTATTACAATGTTGGTTATATGTTTACTATCATATCCACAGTTTAGAATACATTTCAATAAATTAATAAAATCTGGGTTGGTTAGATTTGATCGGTTAGGTTTGTACATCACCAGTTAAGGTACAAGTTGGTAACTTAAATTAAAAAATTTTGTTTTTAGATATACTTTCAACACAGGAGGAGAGAAGTTTCAAAAACGACATGATATAAGTATTTAAACTAATGAGAGGCTTATAATACATAATGTCAATAAGCTATTCCAGAGAAACCAAAATGGAAAAATGGGTTCAAAGTCTTGTAAAGTACCAAAAAAATTGCTCTAAAAATATCTGAAAATATTTTTTTTATCTCAAATTGTTAACAGTTGGAACAGATTGCCAATACACATTGTAACAGCCACAAGAGTGAATAATTTTAAAAGAGTTTAAGAAATGACTAATTAGAAAATAGGGTGTAAAAAAAAAAAAAAAAAAATTAGTTGAAAGTGGTTCATGTACAAAAAATACTATAAAAAAATATCATAAGAAGCTATAACCGTGGAGAAAAATAACTTAAATTTCCAAGGGATTCAAATTTCCCATAAAAAAAAAATAAAG
>JAXCGZ010000415.1:0-60000 GCA_037179515.1 Halocaridina rubra | reverse complement strand
ATATATATATATATATATATATATATATATATATATATATATATATATATATATATATATATATATATATATATATATATATATATATATATATATATATATATATATATATATATATATATATATATATATATATATATATATATAGTGGGTGACAAAACACTTAGTCTACACCCATCCACAAAAAATTATCTAGAAGTTACATTATTATTATAGATACGGTAAGAGTTTAAAGTAAATAGTGACTACAATTACAGACGTCTATCTGATCAGCAGTACTAAGTGAATATAATGTAATTTTGTGAGTGAAGAGTATGCCACTCATAATAAATTAACTCATCACATTTACCTTAGGTACCACTGGATCACGAGAAAGTGCCAAGTGAGTTCTCATGAGAATTCTTGAATTGCACAAAGACGTTTTTTCTTCATTATACAAGTCACAGGCTCGTGTTTGACAACCATAATAGAGAACAACTTCTGGAACTAACATTAAACATATTTTTACCGGAAAATCCTTGCATTTACCTCTATATAATTTATTATTGTACATATAAATAATATAAGAAGTTAATAATATCGGTATCTGAACAATAAAGTTACATATAGTATCAAGTCAATGCCAATTGTAAGAGCTGTCTTCAAATTACAATGTCATTCCATTTTTCTATAGAATATTAAACACATCATATACAGTACATCAACTCAGAATGTAATATGTAAAAATGAATATACAAGTTAATATCCTCACCATGTATGCCTGCCTTTGAATTATGTTGCAGCTGCTGCCAAAAACCTCTGAATGGGGCCACGCCACTGCCTGAGCCCAGCAGTATTAACGGGGCCAAGTTATCTTCTGGGAGATGATAACCTGGGGCACTGAAAATATAATGTGCAATATAAGTATGCAGGTAATTATTACGTAGCTAGGAAGGGCTAAAGTTGATAATATTATTGTTCACTATACGCGAAATTATTAAACTATTATTCAATGCTGAATTGAAGCTTTTATACACTTACCTCCGGTGGAAAATTTCTATCGTGTCCCCAGGTTTAAGACTTTTTAAGTAAGATGTGCATATGCCTTTACGCAGGGTACCTTTTCCACCTATAAGAAATAATATAAATTGTTTATATTCCGTCTGTGTTGTATATATAAATATTAAAAAAATCACAAGAATAAGCAAATTAAGAGAATAAGAAAATGAACACCATTTCTTGCAAGTTTTGAAAATATTATACATATTATCAACAGGAATAATGGTGTCAGTAGGAATTATAACCTTTAGTTCTGTAGCTAACGCTCGCAACAGTGAGGCAAAGTTGGTTTGGAGATATGTCTGAAGAAGAACTGATGGAGTACAATCTCGGCTGAAGGAGTGGTAGGCGAGACAATAGCAGTGCAGCATCAATTCTCACACTGGGAAATTCTAAAAGGACATCTAGTAACGTGAACTGGTTCTCTTTCTTCCAGTGAGAGTATTCGTTTCTGTTCTGTGGAAAGAAATGAATGAAGGCACTGGTTACATAAAACAAGTTACTTATGTCATATATTGCTCTTAATAAGACGTTTACTGTATTTTATAATTATCATTTACTGCAGCTTCTCTTAAAGGATTAATGAAATAAGTAGTTGCTCTTTCAATGAAATCACAATAGAATGCATATTAGAAATATATGTACTGAGCAAAATAGTTTTTATATTCTACAACTACTGTAAATTATATCCATCGGAATGCGAGAAATCATTAGCAATTATACTAAGAATATTGTAGGAATTATATAAAAATTCAGTATCTTACCGAAGCCAATTCATTAAGTCGAGAACGATGAATATTATTAGAAGAGGAATTAGCAAGCAACCTCAGGATGGTAGGTGAAGGAACTGCAACGATGTCCAGAATTCGAGACAACAGATGACGAATACTGGCAACACTGAGCATTGGATGGGGAAACCAGCAATCATCTGCATGCAAGAAAAATTGGAACTTACTTTTTGAGCACACTGTACCATGTTTATGGGATCTTGTGTGTACATGCAAGTTATATTTTCTAAAGCTACATTGGATGAACTTATGTAGTTAATATAATTCACAAAGATTAATGCATATTATCAAATATTTAGGTATATACAGTAATGAAGCAGACAAGCAAATAAAATGTACGGCAGTCTTACCTGTCTCTAATTTCAAATATACCTGAACAGGTATGTCTGGATCAGGACAATTGTCAAGTCGTGATATTATTTCACTAACTGTACTCTGGTTGTTTGCAGGTACAACACCCACGTGATCACCAGGTTGATACTGCAGTGTTTTCTCCTCGTTTGTGTTGATGATGATTTTCTGGTACCACCTGAGTGAAAATATTAATGAGAGGCTCCTAAATTACTATTGTTGTATTTTCAGAATGGTGATTTCCAACATGTTGAAGATGGGAGTCTGGGGGTGGTATTACAAAAAATATATCCTTCATGACTGTATAACTGCAATGTACGAATGTGTGTAAAGTAAATGAATGTGAAGATTAATCATTTGTATGTTTCGCAGAATTTTTCACATTAAGTTGGTTAATACTTTACTGCAAGAGTAACGCAAGCAACTTTTAAATTATTTCAAATTACTAAAGCATTGGAACAGCATTTATATATACAGTGTATATATATATATATATATATATATATATATATATATATATATATATATATATATATATATATATATATATATATATATACACAAACCGCTATAATGTTAAAAATTAAAACGTCATACTTTTCCCCATTTTCGTATAGTGTTTGATTCTCCAAGACCGAGCAACTTGAGACATACTTTCCATGCACTTTGGACAGAGCTAGAAAGAAGAGGAAAACTTATTGACATTTCTCTATAGAAATATTCATATATCAGTTTCTATATTAATCTAGCAACATTACATTGGGTATTGAAATGCTGATGTTAAATGGATTAGCTTTTTGATAATCAACCATAATTGAAAAGGTCCACCAATACAAAATGTTTACACTGTAAGGTGGCTGACAATCTTATGAACACTGTCCAAAAAAAATAAAACTTGCCCTTCTTAAAGAAAGCTCCTTTATGATCTGTGGCTGAGAGAGAATTTGGAGCAAAGCTATCACGTTTATTATTATTGAGTCATTAGCAAACTGATTCTGTTTCATGATCAGGCAAATGTTTATATAAAATTCGTACTATCATTTCACACACTGACTCAGAGGATTTATAACTTTTTCTTTCCATATCGTATATAAGTGACACAATTTTTTAGACCAGTCATGTTTTCACACCCTTAGAACCAAAGCTTGTATAGAGAATGCTCCATTGACCTCACATATCAAATAGTGTGCCCATAAAGCCTGTATTAGACAGTAGTTGCTATCATATGATAGAAAAAAATTACACTCATCTTGCGTCCAAGCAGCTCCGGTAAAGAAATGCTTTATGGAAATCTTTAAGATTTCAGAAGTCATCCCGTATAGAAATTAAAAAGATATTCACTGAGCAGCAAGGATAAACGAGAGAGAGAGAGAGAGAGAGAGAGAGAGAGAGAGAGAGAGAGAGAGAGAGAGAGAGAGAGAGAGAGAGAGAGAGAGAGAGAGAGAGAGAGAGAGAGAGAGAGAGAGAGAGAGAGAGAGAGAGAGAGAGAGAGAGAGAGAGAGAGAGAGAGAGAGAACATACTTTTAGAAAGAGTTGGGGGGTTGTGATGAGCTTCGAATTTCACTTGGTCCTTCCTGATAATTTTCTCTGTACTTGTGATTCCAGATGTTGTATTCTTAACTTGGAATTTGTCACAACAAACCTGAAATGGTGATTTAAAGCAGATTTTATCATTTATCAGCAAACATGGAGGACTATTACATCACATGAATTCTAAAATTATAGAAAATGGTAATGCTTATCGGTACTTAATGAATACCTTCAGTAGCTGCGAGGTCCAGTTATTGAAAGCTTCTTGCTGGTTTGTGGCTTCATCTCCAAATGTCAAATCCAACAGTGGGTTTCCTCCAGAAGTGAACAAGAGGTGATGTATATATTTCCCAAAAGCGCAGAAGTTTTCATAGTCACGGGAACCGAGGGCAAACACAACGTACCTATTACATTTATAAAGACAAACTGGAGTTAGATTTACTATTATTTAAAGCAGAAAGTACGACCTGTATGTTTTGTAACTCCTTCACGTCTTTGACAATACTGACAGAAAGTAATATATTAATAATAACTGGTGCACCATAATTAAAGAACAGAGCATAAAACATTGTATCAAATATCTACAGAATGCATGAAGGTATACTTTTCAGTCCAAGAGTAACTGATAAGGGAAATATGGAAAAATCAAATACCGTTATAATGATACATATCAGTAACTCGAGAAATCGGCTCTTTCTCATAAGCATAAAAAGGTAATTGGTTCTTAAACTCAGATGAATATAATTTCATCTGCAGGCAGTCATTTATTTCATGAATGGTTACGTTAACTTCTTGATATCTGACCACAAGGCTGGGAAGAGCAATGAAATAACTTAAACTATTTTTGTTATGGGGTCTTACATGGAAGATTCTACTTAAGCTCTGTTATAGTTACTTATATCTAAGTGTGAAAGGCATAAACCATCAACTAACAATTAAATGATGACGGGTGTATTACTACGTCCATCGACTGGTGTGTGTAGAGGAATATGAACAAGGATAATATAGTATTAAACATACCCCATAAACCACTCCAAACAATACAGAATTTCTTGTACACTAATTACTTTGCCTACGGGAAAAGCGAGTCTAACAAATGACTACAAGACACTTACGGGATTTTATCTGCCGGTTTGGACAACTTCCACTTATTTATTCTTCCTTGGTCATCAGGATCTTCATTCTCGCCACCATTGGCCTTGATGAGAAAGGAGGTTCTCTTGGCGTTCATCTTGTTATAGCTTCCTACTGTCTCACTTGAGGGCTTTTTCTGATCGGCTTCACCGTTGGTAATAATCATATCTTGTTTGGCATTTCTACGAAAATGTGAATGGAAAATGTGTATTGCAAAATGAACTTCCAGTCTTGTGAAAAGGAAAATCCAAGAGCTAGGCTCGCAAATAATAATAATAATACTAAAAATATCAATTAACGTCCTTATTACGATATATAGTATGACAGACTAGTATGTAAGAGAAAAAATAAAAATATACAGTATATTTTTCTCTTAATGTATATAATGGAAGGTTATTTCTGAATGATATAAATATACATAAAAACTATATCCATGGTAAGCTATACTAATGATTAAAGATGTACTTGCAAAATAAATTGTTATAATTACGAAAAACTTAGTTTTTATTTAACTAAAGGCATATCTGCTATAATAATTTCGAGGGTATAGTAATGCAGGTGATAATGATGACATTTTTTTTTTTGGCATCTTTCTAGGTATAATATAAATACTAATTTCAAGGAAATGAGAAATAATGTCACACTTACGTCACAAAATGAGTGTATTCATCCCAGAAGGCGGAGCTGGAAATGAAAATTATAATTCATAGAAAACTGGCCAGAAACATCGACCCCACATAAAAGTGGGAAAAGATGTAGACGAAGAAAAAGACTCAAAGAACACGTTTCAAAATTAAGCTAAATCGACAATCAATAAAAAGGTAAAACAAGATTGGGAGACATAAATTATTTAATATTATTTCAATTTATAGGGACAAAGTGACACATGACTGAATAATTGATACTATGATTTTTTTTTGGTAAAGCAAACAATAACTATATATACAAGAAAAGGCATTACAAAGAAAATTACAGTAATATGAAAAAGTAATCAAGTCATAAACTCGTAATATTTTTCTTTGTAGGCCTCCATTACGAGGAAAAATTACAATCTCTTCAAATTATTCACATCACATCCGTGTGTAAATAATGTATTATCGAATCCGGAAATTGCAGTGTGAATATGCACTTTGAGATTACAGGTAATCCTGTTTTTCTTATTAATGTCAAGAAATCTTATCTAGAGCTTCTACATTCTATAGGAAATTCTGAAATTATATATTCACAGTTTTTTACCACATTAAAGAACTAGGAATAAAATTATAAATATAATAATTAATATATAAAGTTATATATGTGCATGAAAGTAAAATACAATATTGATTAATCAATTACTGAAAATCTTACCTATTATGTTCAGAGTTATCAATGTCTTTCTCCCGCAAATAAAACAACTTCTTAGTAAATTCCTGTAGTAAGAAAAGTTCGTCAATAATTTTTTTACTTTTGTTTCTTGAGTCAAAATTAGTCTCCACGATTACAGGTAAATTCAGACGGTTGGAGCTGGGGTATTAAGGTTGGACAAAATACATGCCATGATTGAAGTAAGATCAGACTCTATTTGTTAAAGCAAGGATCAATTCTAAATACATTTTTTATTGCAAAATGAGAAGTGTAAAAGTGGTCAACTATCTGTTTTATAGATTAATATACTGTATCTAGAATCGACAGCACATACCATTGAAAACATTATTTTTAGTTTAACTTTAGTAGGACAAAATTCATATAAAAACAACTTTAAGAATTACTACTGGGAATATATAACTGAAACAAAATCGGCAATGAACATGATGAGAGAGAGAGAGAGAGAGAGAGAGAGAGAGAGAGAGAGAGAGAGAGAGAGAGAGAGAGAGAGAGAGAGAGAGAGAGAGAGAGAGAGAGAGATCCTTCTTCACCTGTCCGTTTTGGGGAGGTTCTCCAGATCCTGTTGTTGAAGCAATAACAACAACCAAGTTTTCATCGGACAGTTTACTGACATCATAATCAGCCATACAGATAACCTATAAAATAATACATAGAAATAGTAAATAAAATTTTCCCCTTTCTACAAAACTTGTTTAAATCGAAATATACTTTATAATGCTACATAACTATGTATGAGAGGTATGAAGTACTCACTTACTTACTTAGTTTCTTACTTCTTTTTATTTTTTTTTTAAGATAAGCACTTATCCAGTAATCTGGATAAGTGCTTATGTCCGTTTTAAGAACGACAATTTCACAGAAGTTAATTGCCTATTAAAATTACCACAGAAGGCACTACTTAGATAATCGTATCTTATCTTGATAAATAACTTTTAAAACATGGATTTAAAACATTTCAACTTACCTCTGGATTGAAGTTAAGAGAGAGGACATTAGTTAGAGCGTTTGCAAAAACTTCCGCTTTTCCAGTTTCAGTAGCATACAAAACAGCGATTCGAACTCTTCTAGCTAGTGCTGCGCTGTAGAGAGTACTTGCAAAAACAACAGCACTGTCAGATAAAAGAAAAAACTATCAGTCACTTGTGAAAAGGGAGAAATCTACGACAGTACTGTGAAAAGATGATTAATCAAATTAGAAGTAAAGGAAAATAATATTCATTAAGTTGAATAAATAACAATAAAACATGAATACCAAGAAAATGGCTTTGTATTTAATAAATGTTTCTATTCTCCTCTCTCCTAAAACTAATTACTTCTTCATTAGCAAAAAATATGGTCTAATTTAAACATTTATACAGAGTACATATGATAGAGACAATGTACGTAACTTAATATATAGTATATGGGAAAGACTTATTTTGAAATCCTACAGTGAATAATATTCAGAAGTAATGCAAGGTGGTATAATCCTTCAAGAGAAAAAGAATCTCACGATACGATTCCACAGAATAAATCTACTTACAAAATAATTTTCTTAAATTTCTGAACTGGATTGAATCTTTCATGTTGGTCCATCTCACCACTTAGCATTTTATTTTGTTTTTGGAAAGATACCCATCCCTCTGGCTGGTAATCATAAGAAGGTTTTAGATAATAGACAGACATCTCTTGGTGAAAGACCGGTGTTAGGGCGCCAGAAATAGGAGGCACGATCCATACCCAATCCGCTGGGCAGCCACCTCTTTGCCGATGTTCGTTGTGGTAAAACTGCATGAATGTCTCTGCCACAGTGTGTTGATCAACTATCACTACTCCTCTTTCCTGTATAATATACAGCTAATTAAAACTCTTCATAAAATGTGTTGAAACAACTGTTTATAATTAATTTTATACACTACCGTTATTTTTACACTCACAAAAATGTGAAGGAACAATTTATTTTTCCTCCAATGTTTATAATATCATTTTAGAGATTGGACAACAGGTAATTTCATACTGATTTTAAAAGTTAGCAATGCAATGTAAAAAAATAGAATAAAAAAAAATGACTTGCTGTCAATACAATGATTTAAGAAGGCTTTATTTTCTTACCTTGAAAGAGTGAAGAACGGCAATATTAAGTTCCAAAGCCACTTTATCTTTCCACAAAGTAGTTGGAGATCTCGTATCCAGACCAAATTTTTCACCAAAGAACTGGAAATTTCATGATATTAATTTGTCAAAAGGCATGGTAAAAAACGGGGGTAAATTAACAAAAAGTATTCAAGAGATTCTTTACTTGGAAATATTGAATTGATTCCAATTACGTGAAATCTGAATATAGAGTAAATTACTTAAGGAACATGAAGCAACTACTGACTACTCTGTAATTCATATCCTCTGTCAGTACTGCCTTCTTAATATAAAAATGAAAATATTTGTTTTCCTTTAGTCAACTAAGAATAATGGCCTAGTTAATATTGTTACATCTCATTTATGTCACCAAAAGACCATACCTGATTCAAATTATACCTCTGTACATCACAGAGGTTTCTGGTGCCTATTTCTGGAGAAGTGTACCAACCGTTGAATGGCGCACAAGGAAACTGGATACCACCTATGTCTAGCATCATTGAAGTTACAGATGGTAAGCCAAACCATTCCATCTTCAGATCTTTGAACCATTCAAATCTGAAAAAAAATCACATTTTTGTAGTATTCAATTCGTGAGCCTATCGAATATGTATTAAATAATGTTCTTTGAAATCAAAATGGAACCTATATTTGATGCTTTACAGTTTCCGGCGATCTTTTATTAATTAATTAATTTGACTTACTTTGGATGTGAGAGAGGAACTCTTAATATTTTATCTTCAGGGATGATGAAAATCTCGGGAGGGCCTGTTGGGGCAGACACTACCAGAGGCAGAACATCAAACATCCCACCATTCCCTTTCCAACCAAGCTTTTGACACACCTAATTAAATAAAATTTAAGTATATGAAGAATACGTTGATAAAAACAAAATACTTATATCAAATAAAAATAAATCCAAAAAAATAATATCACAGGTGAAGGCATACATTAAACGAGCTATTTTTATTAAAAAAAAAAATTAAATTCAACGAAAACTACAAAAATTCCTAACCTTAGTGAACTCAACATTCGCTTTGTCTCCTATGATGGAACCATCTTGGAGCTCGTATCCTGCGTAATTTATATACTGCTTATTCCAAATTCTGAAATCCCTTTGACCTTTCTTCCGATGAGGAAACACTGTTATTATGGACCTTTAAAAAATTATATATATATATATATATATATATATATATATATATATATATATATATATATATATATATATATATATATATATATATATATATATATATATATATATATATATATATATATATATATATTCACACTTAATGCATTATTATATTAAGAATAGAAACTAAGTTGGGAACTGCAATGAACTGTTCATATATATCGATTAGTTTCAGTTCACCAGAATCTAATTTATACCTTATATTGCCATTATTTGAACCATCATCGATGTGTTTTAGCATGAATGGAATCATCTCTTTGGTGGTCTTCACGTGGCGTGCATCAACCAGCTACAAATAACATAAATTTAATGAGGCAATACCAAAATAAGAAGTAAACAACTAAACGAATAGCTTTCTTGCATACTATCATAAACGAGGTGGTCACAAATTCAACAAATAAATATAGATATGAATTCTCTGTGGCCATTTTCAGTCCATCCCTGGATTGTTTAATGGCCAAGACACTAAACTACCCTCCTGGGACAAGCAAATACAGTAATCAGTTATTAATTTTCACAAGATTTACTATTTAAATAGTCTTCAATACTTTATTACTTAAAAAATTAATGGCGAGTTGGCGAGAGAACATTGGTGAACTTTTTCCTTAGCTACAGATATTAAAGTTCTAGTTTCTCATCTGATATATATATATATATATATATATATATATATATATATATATATATATATATATATATATATATATATATATATATATATATATATATATATATATATATATATATATATATATATATATATATATATATATATATATATATATATATATATATATATATATATATATATATATATATATATATATATATATATATATATATATATATAAAAAACTATGATGGCTGAAAGTTATTAAGATTCACATTCACTGTTTCCTATTTCTTATTAAACTATACTTGTAGTAAACACATATCGTAAGAAATAGAAACTATAAAATTAAATTTGGTCTGAGTATTTAAACGCTAATAATATTACATAATTAATTTCTTCAAATGTTATCTGTATTCATACATCCACCCTCTGTCTATCTATCTCTCTATATAACTATCATCTGTCTGTTGCTATTTCATTTAACAAGTGTACAGAAAGGTACTTTATTAATCACCTGTAGTTGATTCCAGGTCATTCTTCCAGTGCATCGAGGGGCATTCCTCCATGCCAATTTGGCACCAAATTCCAGTTCATCAAAAGTGAGGTCGTAGCTACCTGTCTGCGTTACACTGTCAGTGATTTCTTGCAGCCGAGCTTTGTGTCTGGGGCTACCAAAGCTGGAAAAAATATATTGTACAAACATATCTACATGAAAGACGTGAATTCATTCTTTCAGACTGCTGATATAGCTTCCATATTTGATCATCAAGAACTTAATCCAACAGGGTTATTGACAAATATATGTACTGTATATACGGGCTTATGAAAAGCCATACTTATTTATGATAACAAATTTGATTAACCCACAACAAAGCAATACTTTACTAAAATTCTTTACTTATAAGAAAATAATAATAATAATAATAATAATAATAATAATAATAATAATAATAATAATAATAATAATAATAATAATAATAATTGTTTTTTTTATAATTCTTACAATTCTAAATAACACCAAAGAAACTAGAGATTAAAAAAAGAGACAGATTTTAGGTAGTTTTCGGACATACTCTTTCTGTGATCTGTAATATTCTTCTAGGAACTGGGTCGCTTGGGAAATTATCTCTGGGGGTGCCCGGGTCTCGAGAGTCGCCTTTCTGAAATTCACTCTGGATCCATTGCAGACGTGTTTGGCACATGCTATGGCCTGAGAAATATATATATATATATATATATATATATATATATATATATATATATATATATATATATATATATATATATATATATATATATATATATATATATGTTAAAAATTCGTTACTTGTAAGAATTTTACATTGAACTACGTGCTGTTCAGTAAATGAATGAAAATAAAACTTGAATGTAACTAAGATTTTCCAAGCTACAGTTGTAAAAATAAATATATCTGTAGCATTAATATTATTTACATACAATGAGAAATACAATGAACCATCAAATTACTTTATGAATTAATTTCAGAATTCAGTACTATAATTAGTGGATCATACCTCTTCGCTTTTGTTGTGTAATGTGTCAGTTATAACTTTTTGGGTCTCAAAGTTGACGAGGTAATGGGGTCTTCCAACACAAGCTGCCATTGTGTAATCCTGTGGAGTTAAAGTCCAAAGTAAATAAATCATAAAAAATAGATATAATAAATGAATATATAAGTGAATATTTAAATAGAAAATTATGATAAGAAGTTATATTTATTCTTAAATTACATTCTCCATGAAATGTTACTATTTCTAATATATATATATATATATATATATATATATATATATATATATATATATATATATATATATATATATATATATATATATATATATATATATATATATATATATATATATATATATATATATATATGCCACCAGAGCGTTAGTGTTATTATCATTATTATTATTAATTCCCACCTGGAACTAAAACTTGCTTAGACCACTACAACAAAACTGGAGAAGTATATTGCTATGCAGTAAGAGAGTATGCTTATATACTATTAACCAAGGTCAGAGTTGAATATCTTGGTAATATGATGTCATGCATGAGCATGTTGTAAACTAATAGATACGTCATATTGATTCCAATAACCCCTCTTTGATTGACATATTTGGCATCAGTGATAAGGAGGAAATACAGTATACATACAACGGGAATTTCCTTATGTAACTTAACAGGAAGTGTACTGATTAAATACATGTTCCGCTACATGTATACAAGTGCCATCTAGGAGAAAGTTAAATTTTATTACTGAGCCAGTTGTGTTCAAGTTTAACTTCAGCAGTAGTGGTACTCTCTTCATAGATGAAAATGAGTTGCATACAAGAGAAACTAAGTCCAAGCTGTTAATGATAATTACCACGGACCCTCTACATCTATTGGCATACTCAGTGTGCCTTCTAACTTTATAGGGGTTGCCACACGAAAAATTTTACTACCCACTTTATAAATGCGAAGGGATGCTATTTGGACAATATAATGACCTGTGCTCAAATGCCATCAGGTGGGAACCAGGTGCAATATTCATAAACCTGTCATATTCCTAATTATCATTATCTTTTTAAACACAATAACATCTTTCCCCCATGAAAGGGGGGGTGGTCAAATCAAAGCACACACCCATTCACAAGAAAACCTTATTCTTTTTGTCTCACGTGCAAACACATCCATCTTTACTCTTACAAACATGCTATTATTCCCCTCTTTATTAGTATCACTTGTCCCACCCCCCTTGCTCCTCCCCATTAGCCAAAATTTTCGGCACAGAAGCAGGGAGACAGGATTCTTGTCCCTTGCTCACGAATAAGAAATTCATTGCTATTGCAGTAAAAGAAACATACGGCAATGCAGAGTATATATATTCTTTTTCTATGCCTACAGCTACACTGAATATTCTTGGATATTCATCACACATCTTTTATTATCCCTTCTCATCTGACAAGTCATTACCCTCTCCATCTCTGTTTCTCTTTACTTTATGTATTCTTCGTACCCAGGCCCGATGAGGGCTGTTTTATTTTATAATTTTTTTGGGCCCGTCCTGGTGTCACAATAAAAAAAAAAATAAAAATAAAAAATATATTATATATATATATATATATATATATATATATATATATATATATATATATATATATATATATATATATATATATATATATATATATATATATATATATATGAAAGCCGAAAAACTGAACATAACTCTGTATATACAAAGGATTATTTATATAATTTTTTTCAAATATAAACCTAAGACCTGAGCTCTGTCTCGGTAATTTTCTTAATGGACAATATCAATCATACCAATGAGAAATTCAAAGTATTGTGTATGCGGTACATTCAACAAAAAGAAAACAATGAATATCTATATACAGCATTTTCGACAATATTAAAGCTTCACTATAAAATGTGTACAGCAATAACAAATTTTATCAGAGATTTAGATAGCTATATGGAAAAAAGGTACTAATTCTATATTCCTGGATAACTGTTATCGAGATTAATGAACTACCATCACTCGGAGTTAAAGGTGATTATGCATATGAGAAAATGAAAAGTAAATAAAATTTGAGAATGTACTGACTTACATGACTGAAGGTGTACAGTTGCTTGAGTATAGGAGTGCAAATAGTACAACTTCATGATTAGGTTGCCTCTACAAGAAGCAGTTAATAACTGTAAAACTTTAAAATTGTTACCCGGTGTCTCTGGTTTCACTTGGGTCCTTAAGTATGAGATACTTTGAGTTGTCTGACTCAAATTTTCTGTACATTCAGATACTGTAATTTGCCATTATTGAGAAATTAACCTCTCTCCCTAGGTTATTCTCCCCAGGATGAGCAAAGTGTTGTAATATAAACACTTTTCTTTGGTGTTTGAGGAAAAGAACCCTATACTCATACTCTGTATGGTGCACAAGAGAAAAAATAAGGATATGAGAGCAATGTGCTGGCAATCCCTCCCTAAACTTGCTACAAAATAATGGGAATGAAATTTATTACAATTGTTTGTGCCAAGCTCTGCTAGTCTTACACAAAATGAAAATTGGATATCAATGCTTTACAGCAGCACTACCTCTTTAACTGCCAGTACAACATATACTGACATTAAAAACTAACTAAATACCAAGACTTCGTAATGTTTCAATACATTTGCGGTGTTGAGGATTAACAGTCTCTAACATATACACAGTGAACATTATAAAGCCTCAATCTTCTTAGAAAAATGCCTATAAGTTATTTCATATCTCACACTTAAGAGAGCTATTCAGTACTATTGTATATTTGTGAGTTCCCTAAGATATACATTTGGCACCATACCTATATCATAGCCAAAAGGCACTTAAAGGAATTTTTTCACCAGCAGTATTTCTCAACAGGAGGCTGGCAAGCACACAGAAATACCCAGGGACATGAAGGTATCGGAACCATCAGACAACGAAATTTCATGATCAGCAAATGTAAAAACAAGAAGTAGAACACCACAAGGCCATTAACATAAGGAATTTCTGTATATCATATGTGCTCTTCTAATTTTGAGAAACCCTTACAAGAAAAAAAAGGGCAAACGTGAAATAATAAACAATTATCTGAGGCTTCAATATTGTTTTGCCACCAATATATCAATCATTACTACGTAACATAAAACACATATTTATAAGATTGGCGACTTTATCCATAAACCGAGAACAATTAAAATACCCCTGAATAGGGTAACTAGTAACAGCGTTCAAATACTATTTGCAATAAAAAAATTCACATCACTATCATTAGGTATTGACTGCTATCATTCTAAATGTTCTTTACTTAAATATACATTTTAGCCCATTTGGTTTTTGTGAACTACTGTACACATTTCTAAATACTTAGAAAATGTCAACTTCAAAATATAAATTGTTTGAGCATATGTAGAAGTTTATAAGCCATAACTTCTGTAATGCCCAAACATTATTTGCGATGAAGCACAGGATGTAAGGAAGTACTTTTATAGTGTTAGCATAGTTGATGATTGGAATTCACTAAGCGAGGAGGTAGTTGATGCTAATTCAATTAATAATTTTATGGAAAAATATGATAAGTATCTTTGAGAATAAAAATGGAACTGACAAGGAGACGGGGAGTTACGAGCAAAGAGCTCTTTCCCGTAGGCCCAATTAGGTAACTTACACAATGGCTGCAATCCCTCTTGTAATAATAATAATAATAAACCTTTATTTCATTATACAATGGGTATTTGTCAGCCGGGGCAAGCCCCAACCCCCCACTGTGGTGCCCAGCCACAGCAGTAACCTGCCAGTAAACAGCTTAAACTCTCGGTTTTGGACGGAAACCAATTTACCTTGATCTCCCCTCTTAGCTACAGTACTTGGGGATAAAGGGTTTCCAAAACTACCCTCACCATCCTGCTTGGATCATCCAAAGGGTAAGTGGGTAGAGATCTTCTGCAGTGAGGCTCGACCTCAGATGGTTTACCCTTACCAATTCATCTCATGGCATCCCTTCCCACATCTACCCATCCTAGTTTACTGTGCTAGCAGGTGAGAGAAATAGAAATCCCTTTAGCCTGCATCACCCACACATTTTTTTCTCCACTCATTCCTTTATCTTGCACTGTCTCTACCCTGCTCCAATACATAACTCGTGTTTCCAGTGCTCTATTCACCCCATCCATCCATTTCATGATAGGTCCTCCTTTCAGCTTTACTCCAGTTACTTCTGCTCTCCACACTTTATTTGCTATTCATTCATCGTTCATTCTTACCATATGTCATGACCATCTCAATACACTATGGTCTAAATAATCTTACAACCTTTCTTTCAACACCTATTCTCTGCCTAAACTCATTTCTCACTTTTTCTATTCTAGGTATGCATATCATACTTCTCAAACACCTCATCTCCATTATGTTCAACTTGTTCTTTGCAGTCTCTCTTGCATATCAAGAGAGACTGCAATGTAATGCCGTAGGCACAATCACTCCTTCATATATCCTTTTCTAACCAGTAATTCCTAGATATCTCATTGTACTTTTCATCCCACCTAAACATTTACTCACTTCCCTCAATGGCTTACCTCCGCATCTAATCGTCCCTTCACTGCAACATGGAACCCAGATACTTAAAATCCTCAACTCCTAAAGCACATATCCATGCAATCTCACATTAAATCTACCATCGTCACTCCTCATGACTTTATTTTTCCCATAATTAACCCGTAAGTTCCTTCTCTCACACACCTCTACAAACTTCATTACCAAATATTTCAGTTACTCCTCAAAATCAGTCACCAGTGGCAATTCATCAATAAATAGTAACAGATTCACTTTGCTCAATTTTCCACTCCCACCAACTCATTCAAAGCCTCTGCCTAGCATTCTTTTATTTACTTCCATTACCACTCCATTCATATACACATTAAGTAATCAGCCGGCATTACACAACCTTGATGTAGCCCCCAATTCACCTCAATCCAATCACTTTTACCGTATTGGATTCTAACATACTCTACCATTCATGACCGAATTCAATAACTTCCTCTTATGCCATATAATTGCAGCAAATTCCACAATGCCTCTCTATCAACCCAGTCATATACTTTTTCCAAGTTTATGAAAACCCATAAAGTGTCCTTACGGTTCTCTCGGAACTTCTCACACACCAGTCTTACTGCAAATTTTTACTCAACACACCCTCTTCCTCGCTTGAATCCATAGTGTTCCCCCCTGGTCAAATTCAGTTTCCTTCCTAAATCTCTCAATAACACTCTTCCTTTTATCATACCAGCTACACTCAGCAAGCCAATTCTTCTAAATCTACTACATTACTACTTATGTCCTTTTCCTTTATAAAGTGGAACTACAAATCCACTCCAATTAATTGAGAGTCTTCCTTTCTTGATATATATACTCAACGCTAATCATCCATTCCACTATTGTCTCTCCGCCTTTTGACAAGCATTCTACTTAACACCTAACTCTGGTGCATTATCCACTTTCCCTGCCATTTGTACCTTCTTTCTTGTAGCCTAATAACTTTATCATTCTCCTCATCTATCATTAGCAGTCTCCTCGCATCTCCCACAGCCACAATCAATGCCTGTTATTTTCCACATTTAACAATACTCAACTTTCTCTCTCTCTGCTTTACCTTATTCAACAGGGTCAATCCTTCTCTTCCTTGCCCTCTAACTACTCCAGATACACTATCTACCACACTCTCAAAATGCACTTCACTTTTCCCTTTAAACTTTACGTCACTCAATGCTAATGCATCCATTCTTCTCACAAACATACTACGAATCTCTTCCCAATTATTCTCACTCTTGATTCAACCATGCACATTCAGAGACCCAATTACTAAGGCTTTGGCGGGAATTTTTTCTCCAGAATTTCCCTGCATGCCTCAACTCACTGCAGGGCGATATTTAATTCCTTTCATACATTTCTGGACACCCAACTAGCTTCAAGATATACATTATTCTTAAAAGCAAAAAGTTACATTGTTACCATATCAAGTGCTTGAGAAGAATGGAAAATTAAAAAACAAACAATAAGTACCTTTATTACAAAAATAGATTGACTGCAACAATAAAGTCATATATATCATACAGCACACATTACCAAATTATGGAGTAACACTACAAATGATGAGCTTTATTATACAACAATTTGCTGGTACAGTATTTATGTTTACACAATAAACCAATACTAACCCTGATTACAATCAATTTTTGATTGCATAGGCGGCCAAATTTTCCTGATTTCTTTTTTAATGGCAGTATCTTCAACCCAGAGTAGATATTCATTTAAAAGATCTGTCAAAAGAAAAAGAAAATGATTGAATATGATAAAAAAAAAAAATAATGTAAAGGACACCATATCCAGCAATGCTAGCAGAGGCAAAAATTGCAACAGAGGTACTGACAAATGAGGAAGAACTAGGGTTGAATATAAAAGGCTATAACACATTATATCCGGCAAAATTAAATTAAAATTTATTGCTTAGTAGATCCAATCCATTCAAGAAAACACATATACAATAATTCTCCAATAGTAGTCATAAGCTCTAATTTCTCTATTTTCCTTCACCATATAATAATTGGCAATGATGAATACTAAACTGTGTATGTATTCTAGTCATTAATATAGAATTTTCTTAGAATTTACATTAACAGCCTTATATGGAAAACTGAAATTCAGAAATTAGTGTGTAGCTAAGTATTATATCTGCTAACATAATTGAATATGTCATCATCTTGCAATTGCTTACTGATGTTGCAAATGCGAAAGTTCATTCCTAGAATTCGTAGTTCAATAAAAACTAAGTGATTTTAGATCAACTCCTATTGAATAGTGATCGTTTGGAAGTGGTTGAGAGAATAGTATAATGATGAAAGCTCTCAAAATGAGCTCAAAGGTTCTGCAATTGGTTACCATAAATCATTTCGAGATGTTGGGTTTACCTTACCATGAAACTTGCCATTATGCCTGTTAGGAAGCACACCTACTAATTTTTTAACATTGTATAAATATGATTCACATTAAGATAAATAATGAAACTAATAATGTATTCATTATTGACAGAACAATTAGTAAGGGAAATACATGACATACTGGATAAGAAATATGATGTTCACAGTGTAAGATAATACTATCAAAACTTTATTTGCATAAATTCACTTTGTTCAAAATAGAGAGGCTCTTAAGGATAGCTTGGACATAACATTATAAAATCACTTTAACAATGATTTTTGTATTCTACACATATATTTTATATTGGAGTTTTATATTCCTTGGGCGAAAGTTCCCTCTCCCTTTAAAGGGAGATGTAGACTGATAACTAGTACACTTTTTTTGGCTTTCATGCTAAACTTTTTTAAATATGAATTTACAATGGTTTTAGAATACTCTGTAGTTATATATTAAATCTTATTATTTCTTTATATACTGTAAGTTCTTGACACTTTTATTGGTCTTATCTAGATATGCCATAGTGACACATGCATACATATGTCTCCATCATCAATCTTTTATTATTATTAACTTTATTATTATATTCCTTATAATTTTAGCCAGTGCTACATAACCCAAATCATTAATATTCGTCTAGTCTGTGACCAACAACTGATGGCATGAAAAACAATATGGAAACTGTGAAATCTCCTTATCAAAACATTCTGTTCCGATATATTTCCTAAACTTGTGAACACAAATATTTCTAAATTAATAAGTTATTCAAGCACTCAGATATCAGCTTCAGTAATTAACACTTTCGACTGTCATTCATCTCGTAGATATGTTAGCAAACTTCAAGTAGCCTCTATTTTATATTCTTCAGCAGGAGTTACATAACACATCAAACTGATAAGATCATCATGATATTAAATACAGCTGTGCCTCTCTTTCTTTAAATATGCTTACTATATTAATTAAAATACTGGAAATATTATACATGTACTTGAAAGTAGAGCAGAAAAATTGTCAATTCCATTCCTTGCGTGCTGCAAGAGCTGGCTAAAGGGGATAGGGAGGGGAGTCTCATATTCTCTGATAAAATATTTTTCTTACTACAGCACATCTGATTGAAGGGGTTAAAATGGGCAAGGTATAATGAAACCCAGCTAACCTCTCTTTTCTTTGTTTTATTGTGATAACCCTTTTAGATTTATTGTGATATGATTTCATATTGGATAAAAACGTATACCTATTCCAAAGAGGAAGTTTCGATTAATTTCGATTTATTTCCATACTTAACGCTAGTACATTCAAATCCTCGGCAATACGAGATTTGCATCATACTTCTGTTACTGCTGCAGTTCTCTTTGATCAAACAAATCCATTCTGAATGGAATGAAAGCACATGTATTGTGTTGTAATTGTTGCACAGAATAATTCTTTTGGAAGTAATCTGCAAAAATTTCCATTATATTAATTGAATATAAAGTATTTTCAGCATTTTCAGGTTATAAAGTCTTGCATGAGTCATTCAATTCACAACACTGTATTACGTCGTTTTACATCTATTTTAACCATGAAGCACGAAGTGTGGTCAAGACTTTAACAAAAGTAATGTAGTAGCCAAGTCTCATTACCACCCAGACTCTTCTTATTCTATAAATAACCTGTTCATGGATAGACAACAACTTCATGGAAAATTCTGGGGGGGAAATATATTCTTGCCCATGAAGAATTTCTAAAAGGTGGGTGTAAGTTCTGAAAAGCACCTAAGATAAGATTTTGTGAAAAAAAAGAAGAATCAAGTATTCTGGCCTAACAGTAAAAAAAAAATTCCAGAGATGTCTCAGTACAGCTATTGTTACTCTTATATTAGCTGCTATTACCAGAAACTCCATATATCTGGGATCTCAGAAGAAAATTTTACTTCCTTACAAAAACTTGGAGCTTCCTTATGAATGCATCTATAAAATCACCTAACTTCAATGAAATTCTGATTTAACACCCTTATAGCAGTTTATCATAAGCATTCAGTTTAATCAGCAGCCCATAAAAAAATAAAAACTTAAATTATGCAATAATGCATAACTTACACGATGGCTCCTTTGACCATACATCAAAAAGCTTGGCTCGATTCGTTGCATTTTTATTCATCAGCGCCTGAAGGAGAGTTTCCCGCTGTTGACGATATCTTAAAAAAACAAAAATAGATTCAGCCTACACAAACAATAGAAAACAAATTAAACTAGCATATATGTAACATGTTATACATAAATATATCACAATAATTGTAAAAGAATATACAACGTGATATGAAAGTCAAACAATAAAAAAAATTCAACTAAAACCTGCAAATCTGTATAACTTAAGATAAATAGGAACCACCAAAATGCTTACCTTATTGCAACAGGATTAACCATCACCCTTGGTTCATACAAGTGCTTGACATAAGGTTGCAGACACGGACATAGTTCCCCAGCTAAAAGGAAGTAAGCCACCCACAGGAATAAACTGTGGGAATGGGGGTATTCTACCTCCACATCGGGAAGCTCCCAAGAACCAGAACCTGATAATAAAAGTACATAAAAAAAGACATATCTAAAATACAATACAAAGCTTTACCAGAGACAAAAATAAACTGTGTATTATGAATTAAATAAGCACTCCCACTTACACTAAACCAGTAAAGTATTGCTATAATAAATAAATCTTACCCTCATGTCCCTATCTCTATGGAAACATACCGAACACAAATTTTTCAAAGGCATTGTATCCCTGACACTTCCAACTTCTGTTAATTCATAAACTTTCAGTCATATATCCACTACCATTCAATGACTGTCGAAGCAACTATCCACTATACCTTTCATAGTCTTCTTCTTCAATATTCTTTGTATTCCAGCCAGCATTACCTCCTTCTATACTCTACAGTCTCTTATCAAGACTATTATTTGCATTTATGTGCATCCCTATATACCAAAGCCAGCCACTTTCCTAGCATTATACAATTCTGGCTGTCCACATATCCATCTCTATGCATTTCATCAGCTAACTCTTTGGCCAAGACAGTAAGAGTAAATATGATGTGCGTCAAGTGTCCAACTTGGCAATACTGTATTTTTATTTCATGACACAAACATTTTAATAAAGGAGTTTGTGTCCAAATCCATTATTACCGCCCATTTTGTTAACACCATTTCAAAGTTCATATTGCATATCTGCATATCGGATGTAAAATAGCATTTGACCATTAGCCATAGTACAGTATTACTTATTAACAAAGGATAAGAATGAATAATGACAATATTACCAAATTTGGCACTTCGATGACAGACGACAAGATCTTTGGTTTCATCGTAGCAGGGTTCAGGAGATTCCAGAGGAGGAGTAAAACTACAGAGTTCCGGAGCAAATACAGCGAGCCACTGGGGTTCAATAACTGTAACATCTGTGGTAATAAAAATTTCCATGTAAGTAAATTCACAAAGAAAAATTCTAAATTTTAGTGATAGGGCTAAAAACAGAGATGAATGTACATCAGACATAGATCAATCAATTAAAGCCGAGAATTAGGAGAATAATCACTGAGGGTTCAAAAAAGTCAGACAATATACAAGTGCTTGCCAACCTGGATAAGTGTCAAAAATTTGAGCATCGGAAAAAACTCATAACATTATATAGAGAGGGACAACATGGCTGGCCTTCCATATGTAAAGTATTGAAGAAAAGTTACCGAAAGCATCACGATGCTTTCATTGGAGAAACATCATGTGTAAGTAGGAATAAAATGTGGAAAATATTATTGACTTTATGTAAAAGTTCACTAAAATCAAGGGATGCTAGGAAAACTTGGCAATTAAATTTGAAAGCAGATGCTATACTGACAGAAGTTGAGGTAAAAGCTGCATTGGAGAGTTAAATGGCTGAGGACAGTTATAGGAAATTGCAATGTACCTAAGTTGCTGTTTGTAAATTACACCAACCTTCTCGCCGATTTAAAGATTAAGTGCTACATGTTTGTGGTATATAGATATATATTACAGCTTTGTGGAAGGACTTCTAAAGGTGCGTAGGATGAGGAAGCCATGGGTAAATGTTGCAAAATGTGGTAAAGAGTAAAATAATACGACCGAAAGAAGACTTCGAGCATAAGAGAAAACACAATGAATGGTAAACCCTACAAAACGATTGCAATGATAAGAATTTGGGGTGGACAAAAATGTAGTTGGAAGAAAACAATAGAAAAAGATTAAAAAGGGAGAAAAAACACTTTGAGCACTATGAGAAAAGTAAAAAAGACGGTCCATATCAAAATAATACTGGCTTTTTAGTAAAACGTTTCTACGTCTATAATTTTAGGGGGTGTGGGTGACTGCATGCAGGTGAGAAAAACACTATAATAGTGTTGGAGATTTAGGTCATAAAGAATAAAAGAGAGATGGATGATACAAGACTGGTGACGACACTTTCTAAGGCAAGCTTACTGAGAGCAAACCTGCTGTAGCAGAGAAAGCGATTTAGGAGTTTGATGACTGGAGTTTTATTTAGGAAAGGCATAACTGCAAGAGGTTGACAAGAATAGAATGACTGGAATGATATGGTATGCAAAGGTATATTATATAGAGTGAACTTACATATGATGTCATGAAGCAGAATAGGAACACCTAAAAACTTGTAGTATGATAGTTGGTGGTATTTAAACACATAGGGTTCTCTATTATTTAAAACTTGAAATAAAAATTGGAGCAAACAAACAAGGTCACAATATATTCATGAGAATGTATTTCTTTTACAGTTTATTAATTTGGTTGCACCAAATCTGTATGACAGCAAACGAAAGTAGTATACAGTATATGAAAAGACACAAAATCGATAATAACATAAAGCTAATATAAAGTTTTATCCCAAATAAATGGTAAATAGAGAAATTTTGAAACATTAGTCTCTTACAGGATGGAGCAGCAATATCAATTCTCATAACTTTCTACACCTCTGAATATCCCGTGTTGAAAATACAGAGGCATTTAAAACTTACTTTTATTTCAAACAAATAAATTTATTATAAACAATAATTATATATCATGATTTGAGTGGTTCTATAAAATAGCAAGGCTTAAACTCCATTATGGAAAAGCAGGTTTACATTTTATACAAGACAAACTTTGACCGCATCAGACATTAAATGGGATAACAGCTGAACGGGTGGCAATTGCTGCTTTTCTGAGTTTTATTTTCTTGCCAAAACAACTTTAATGTTAACAATAAAAAAGGTGCACAACACTTACTCCGCATAAACATTTTGTGGGTTTCATAAATATCCTGGTAAACCACCCATTGAGGCATATATACACGCAAAACAGATGAAGATGGCAAGAATACAGGTTCTTCTAGTTCTTGAGTTCTGTCAAAAAATTAAAAGTGGGCATATGTGTATCAAATATGAAAAACAGCAATGTTTTTCTACTGTTAAGTTTTAAGAGTCAGTTTGGCAGCTATAAGTAAAGATAGAAAAAGAGTAGAGCAATAATATAATACCATATTTCAAATCTCCAGTCAATATACATTAGTTTACAGTCATGGTTTAAGTAGCAACCTAGATCACACCAATGAAAAAGATACACTGTAAAATCACGTAAAAGTGGAGAATAAATCCACATTAATATTATCTGCTTCTCATAATAAGCAATAAATGGGATACTACGAATGTTAAGGGAAACGATTACATATCTGCCTTCCCTGCAAGCTGTAGAAATCAACAGAAAGGGATAGGGAACTGAGGACTTGCCTATCCTCCCCCTCTCTCTGAAAGCCTTTCTAGCTTCATGACAAACAAAAGGTAAACAGTTGATAGAGAACTAGACTGCAACATGCCTTACCTATAAGCATATTTCCACTTGGCCTTGTCCGCAGGATCTTTGATTTCCCAGTCATCTACACGACGAGCCACGTGATCTATTAAACCTGACAAAACAATCTGTCGCAGCAAGAGGGCCTGAAATTGGATACACTGATAAAACTAGGGCCTAATCCTGACATATCTCTAGGTACTCAATACTTCAACTATTCTTTCAGCCTGTCCTTTTCCTAATGTGTATCATTCCCTTATTTCTGCCTTGTCATTAAGCTCCTGCTTTTTCTTCGTCTTGATGTTTTCTTGGTATCCGGGCATGATGAGAGCAGTTTTCTTTGTTTGTCCCAGTGTTAAACTCATTAAAAAAGAAAAAACTAATACTTACAAAATAAATTTTACTTAACCAAAACAAAAAATATTGTAAGTAATCATAAGTTACTCTTGTTTGATAGAAAAGTATGCTGCATGACCCTAATGTTATACCTTATGTACACATACTAAGTGTCTAGAATACTTTCCTTTGATTAGATATATAAACAAAATTCATAATAATCTGTTAAATATGAAAGTAAAGGTCACTGAAAGACAAACTGTGCCAACCTGAGAAGTAAGCAATTAAGTTCCTACCAGGAGTTACTGAATAATTAAAAGGAAAAACTAAAGAGAAATACTGCTTATTACATTACCTGTTCATCTGATGTGGGTGGCATCTTTGGGTTTAATGCTATATCACAGGAGGGTATCAACAAATTGATCTCGTTTGTAAGCTGTCTTCTTAACTTACGTATCTCGGTAATTGCTTTGTGCCTGAAAAAGAAAAGACAATTATGATATTCAATGGAAAACATATAGGGTAAAACATATCACATTCCAAAATGAATGGACAGAATAGACAGGTATTGCTGAATACCAACTATACCAATCATTGTGGAGTAGTCAATATAAATATTCAAATCATATCCCAAATGTACTGCACCTTAATCCATTCTTCTCACACCAGGTTCTGTCACCACCCTGAAATTCAGCAGCACCAATGCATCGTAGAAGCACCATGACATCTCCCAACAATCTTGAATTCCCAACACCGGCCCACGAGAGCCGCAAATTGTGCCACTGCTTCTGTGTATCTGTAAAAACAAATGAATATTATTAACAAATTAAAACAAATTGGACCTGACATCATTAAAATTAGTTAAACTGCACAAATTACACTACATTTCACAGGTACATACATATACACGGCCCATTCCCCCCTATAAGGGTGTCGTATGACTTCCGTCATGCTGAAGCCAGTCCGTCATGCTGAAGCCAGTCCGTCATGCTGAAGCCAGAATCTGAAACTTGTAACAGATCTTGAGGGGTAACGGTTGGTCGAGGGCACAGAGATTTTATTACAATGTTTGTAGAAAGTGTCAAGGAGATATATGACCGGAACCGTGAGACTTAGGATCTGGCATCGAGAAGGGCAGGAAAGGCCAGGAAGTTAGCCATTTCCTAAACCACAAGAAACATATACATGTGGCCCGTACGTAAGTACATGCCCTGGAGAGATGCCCAATAGCTCCTCCCCGGAAGTAGGAGGGATTCCACTTTGAACCTGGCGGTGATTGGCAGGACTAGATATCCCTTGATCTCATTGGCAGTATTGGTTCAAGCCACGCCCTGCCCCTGGGGGTATTTCAAGAACCACCCAGGGCAGAGACAGTTAGTTAGAGTTAGAGACCGGGCCTTGCCAGCAGCAGAGTTAAAACAGTACAGCTGAGTTAGCCTCCCCCTCTTGGGGGTAGGACTCAGGGATTAGTCATGACAGGAACTGTAGTAATAGGAGCTCTGAGTACATAGATGTTAAAATAAGAATAAACTGTGAATAAGAAGATGTCTTTCACCAACCACGCTACCATAATTATAAGTATATATACGTAGGAGGAAAATCCCTATGTCAGTGGTGGACAGCTCGGGATCAATCCACGCCGACACTTTACCGAAGAGACTGGTGAAAGAAAAAAAAAAATAGAAGTATAAAAAAAATATATAGCATCTATGGAAGAAAAGTACAAGTGAAGAAACTTCAAGACGCTTACCAGCAGTGAGAGAGTGACACCGAGAAAGTCAGAGCTCCCCCTTCACTTACAGTATCATATTATGAGATCCAGCCACTCTCCCCCGCCTCCGTATTGGCAAGGCCCCCACCCCGTGCCCTGGTTGTAAAGACGCCTCGAGTCAAAAATTCACTTTTATACCTCGACGGCGCAAATGTAAAAGACCGTGAATGTCCGTCCATAATTCCCGCGACCGACTTCCTGAAATACTTGGGTCTGCGGATGAGAAGTGACGAGTGCTCAAATAGAGAATATTATAAAACTTTGAAGGAACTATTCTTAAGATATTTCTTAGTGAGCCGAAGTGTGACCGGAGCATTGAGTGAAAATGCCCATTACAAGAAGTATAAGTTGCCGGATCCGACCAAGAAGACGGCGATTCGTCGATTTTACTCGAAGAGAAGAAGGAGAACCCCCTCCTTCCTTGCCTTCTGCCATGAAGTTCTTCAGGACCACCTCCTTAAAATAGTTAAGTACTTGTGATCTGTATCCAGTGAGTAATGGGACAATTAGTAAAAGAAATTGAGGTCGGTGGACGCCGCCATTTTATCTTGTAGTTATGCTTTGACTCAGCCAACCCGCTTATAAGGGGTGTGGCGCTTAATAAGTTGATAAAAGTAGAATTTCTGTACCCATTACTAACATGGATAATTTGTACTAATAGCTATAAGCAGTAATAAACTCCATTTTTTTTATAATTTGAGTAATATAAAGAATTTGCGTTGGAAGTGTGTTCCATTTATTTGTATTAATGCCTAGATTGAATTTTAAGAACGCGAATGTATCGATTTTTTAATTGACAAATTTAATGCACGTGAAATCATTGTTACAGTATATTAATTTCTTAAGTGTAAGAATTATAGTGAGTAATATACTTGAATCTGCTTTTAAGGTTTTACTTAGAACACGTGTGATTTTCGAGAAAGGAATGTGGAAGTGACCATTCGATCTCCCAACCTCGTTATTGTAAATCCGTAGTAATTGTACTGATCCTTGATATTTTAATGTACGTGAAATCATTGTTATATTAATTTCTTAAAGCGTAAGAAATCGAGTGTTAAGATTGCGCCTGTTTTCAAGGTTCTTTCTTTTTTGTTTGTTTTTTTCTCCGGGGGAGTAATGTTTTAGCGAAAGAAAGACATAAATGACAGATCGTTCTTTTTGTGTTGTGATGATGGGGAATTAATATTACGATACGTGTGTGGCATTTTTATTTTTGAAGAATAAGAAATTTTGTGATATTGTTTAGAGATGAGTTTTTTATTTCGCGCTATGCAGGTGAAAGTAAGAGTAAATTAGAGTAGTTTGTGCTGTCCTAGAATAGGGAAGGTTTTTCAGTGTCACCCAAACGTAGCTTCAAGGGAGTAGAATGTTTGTTTGTTCGTTAGAATGGGACTTAGGACTAGTGAGGCAGTCTGTGACCGTGCGGCCCAACCGAGATTTCACCCTTACTCTTCTTACAACCAACGTTGTAAATTAAGGGGAATTTTATAGAAAGGGGACGATTGTTTTGTAAGTGATGCAGCGAGTGAGGCAGAGAATGAGTATGAATGACTGGGGGTATAATGGGGGGTTGCTCTAGGGGGTGAAATCGCGGAAAGCACCGTTAGGAAGCATGATTGGGGAGTCTGCGAGGATCGTTCCCCTGCTCCGCCAGGTCCTTCTGCATGCCATATCAGAGTGTATTTATGGGAGGTGATGCGCTGTTGCAATATCTAGTGACGGATATGGATGAGAAAGTAATTCTCCACCTGCCCAGATATGGTTGAAATGCCAAGTTTGTTTTATTTTTGTTTTGTCCCCTACTCCGCCATTGAGATTATTATTCGATTTCCGAGAGATTCCAAGATAGATGTTACGTGATAAAGGACGTGAATCTATGAATGATTCTTTATTTTCTTTGCTAGCTGCAGTATATACATTATCTGTCTGAAGAGATATGCTAGATTGATAAAATAAAACTTTGCGAGTTTTAGCCATGATAATGTTTTATCAAAATTATTTCGGTCTGGTCATAAAGAAAGAGTGAGAGCTGACACGAAATGACAACAAGAATGTTACACAGCTGTATCCCGTATTTGAGAGAGCAGTTATAAGTCAAATTCGAGATAGTAAAAGAATATATATATTTTATGTTTGAATTGTTTATGTACAACTCCGTACGAGATTTTGAAGTTTAAGCAAAATGCATTCTTTACTGTTGCTAATGAAATATACTTTTTGTTTTTATTATTGCATACACAGAGATAGACTTTTTATATTCTTAGATACCCGTTTTTGTTATAGTTTTTGTATTGAAGAAATCTTTAAAATCTTACTTAAAGAGTTTTGAAAAGATTATCTAGAGATAACTATGGTTAATCCCTATCATTTTCATGAATTTTAGATTACAATCGAGCTAATTAAAGATAATTGAGATTATTAGAGATTATCCGCTGAGTTCTAAATTTAAAACCAATGATATTTAAGTCATTATAAGACGTCGGTTAAAAAAAAAAAAAAAAAAAAAAAAAAAAAAAGATATTTGTGCTTTTGTTGGTCGTAGTAAAGATATTGTCGCATATGATTTTGGTCTTTTGCTTTAATTTCATCAGAGTGTGTGTGCTTCAACTCAACCCTCTGATTTATAGCAAGAAAAGAATTGTCATTATAGACGGGGATGTGTATGCCGTTACAGTAAAGTCCTTATCAGGATTAAACAGAAAGGAATGGATTTATGCTTCGACAGTTCTGCAGTTGTACACTAAGTTCTTGTTGCTTTTGTTTTTGTTAGTGAGGAAATAAGAATAGCCCTCTGACAATAAACGTAAGACTCTATCGATAGTCATTGCTAACGTTTGTTCACGTTCATTTGTTTATTTATTTTATTATTAGAGATACTCTGCGACAATTTTTTATTTTCAGTACAAGTAAAAGACAGAGGCCCATCTCAGCTGACTTGTGAGTGGAAACCACAACGTATTTCACGGTCGCCCAGCCCCTCTCTCTCTCTCTCTCCTACCTTTCACTCGACTCTGAGCCTCACAGAGGCTCCGTTCAATGCTAAAAGAACGTTGCTGTCTTTGAGTTTTTTTGTGTGTTTTTTTTCCAGCGAAGCTAGGCGATAATTGTGCCTACATTTCATTGCAGTCAATAGATTGTTGCATGCTGTTATTGCATAAATACTGATAAGACATCGGTAGTACCGCCATTTGCATAAATATTTTTGCCACATGTCGCAACTGTTTAGAGAATAGATAGGACTCCCATTGACAAATTGTGGAGCCAGCGAGTTGCCACTTATGCTCTATATATATACATTGATTATGACAGCAGGAATTTAAATATTAAAAGAGACTGTGTTAGAATGAGCATTGCTATGAAGTAGAAGTATAGAACTCTGTTCTTACTTCTGAATGCCAGTCTCCATTGTATATATATTGATATTTTTGATTTAGTATATTTATTTTTATTGTTTATTATTCTTATTTTTAGATCATGATTATTAGTAATGTTAATATGTTGACTGATATTGTTGCTATCTCTCAATGGCCTGTTGCTAATTATTATTTTTGAAATGAAATCAGCAGTAACTTGATGATTTGTATTTTTTATCTGAATTCATACTTGATGTTACTGTAGCCACCGCTAATAAGAATGTTTCTTTAGTGGCTTTTCTCAGCATTTAATGATTGTTCTTTTTGACATTTATAGTAGAGTAATGCTATGTAGCAGTTTCTCAGCTAAGCCCTAAGTATCTTGGAATAATAATCTAGTTGTGTAGACACATACCTTCCATTACCACCCTATTCCTAGGCAGCCCCGACCTGCAAGTTCTAAAAGTCTTTAGATTTTGTCCGTTCAGACAAGTCCCTAGTGCCCATTGAATAGAGATTGCAATCACTTGCAGTTGCAGGGGAGGCAAAGTATAGCCTCGATTACCAACGTATGGCCATTGTTGGTACCCTGAAGTCATAGGGAACCTTTCTTACAACTGTAGTAGTGACAGAGGTTCAAATTTTCATCCCGAGATCTGCTTCGAAGGTACGTGTGGATGGCCGTACAGGAAGAGAATCGCTGTGACGTTGCAGGTCTCCTGCGTGGTGGTCTTAGTCAAGATCGGCCGAGGGCGGGACGAGGAAGCCGGGCTGGAAGGATTAGCGGGATGGGCCCAGTCCTTGTCCTTTTTGTTTTGCCTATCCGAGTAACGGAGATATGGCAACAAACCTGGGCCTGCAGCAAGGACAGCGAGGGAGTGAAAAAAAACAGAATCCCCGAGGGAAACCGTGGAATCGCACCTAGCAAGAATTCATGAGCAAGAGACAGAGAAATTAAAAGTCGTCCTAGACAGAGAAAACGAAAGTCGTCCTGGACAGAGAAATTAAAAGTCGTCCTGGACAGAGAAAACGAAAGTCGTCCTAGACAGAGAAAACGAAAGTCGTCCTAGACAGAGAAAACGAAAGTCGTCCTAGACAGAGAAAACGAAAGTCGTCCTAGACAGAGAAATTAAAAGTCGTCCTAAGACAGGGAGAACAGTCCTAAAAGAATAAAAGTTTTAAACTACTTTAAAAAACCAGGTAATCTTGATGAAATCCCAGAAACAAGGAGATCCCCATACATGTCATAACTGTAGTGAAAAGAGAGGAAGAGAAACACAGAAATATTTTAAAATATTTTAATAATACCTTTAGAAGCCACGTAAACGAGAAAGAAAAATAATCCCTATACATGTCCAAACTTTAGTGAAGAGAGAAAGAAGGGTATTTAAAAAATCCCTTATTAGTTAATTAAAATTACCCCCGTATTAGAACTGAAAAAATGGGAAAGAAAATGTCCCCACCGTCCTTGGTGCTAAAAAGACAAAATATTTTTATTTTTATGTTTATTTTTTTTGTTTTGCTAGCTTTAAGATAATTTTAAGCGAAAACTCAGAGTCTCCCTTAGATATAGTGTTGAATAAGTGCCATTGATAAATTGTATGATTTGAACTAAGATTAATAAGTTGTTTTCTGCTTAAATAATATTAGTGCTTTGTTTTAGCATTATTATTATTTGAATTATGATTTAATCTTTAGGTTCATTAAGTTTTTATATTAAGTGGTCTCTGAATAGTAATTGCATATAAAGACAATAAATGTTTTGACTTTACACACAGTAAAACATGTTTTGTTTCAGGAGTAGTTTTTAAGGCTTAATTTTAAGACAAATCAATGCCCCTAATAATGATAGGAATAGAATTTATGAAGGTAAGGTTTCTTATAGAAATTACTATTGATGTTATGGTCTATTGCATTTTACATGTTTATACATGCTAATACTCTACTTAATTGTTTGCTAATGTTCTAAATGAGTCATAATTCTACTGTAATTAACTCAATTTTGTCTTTTAAAGAAACGAGAGAAGTAGATGAATTAATGTTTTGATTTAAACTGACTTTTGATCTTAATTAATGTTTGATATTAGTTACACACTGAAATTATACTATATATATTATGTTTGTGTAATTTGCTTAGGATTCATAGAAATAGGAATTCTTAGAAGATAGCTTAAATAATTCGGCCCCATTTCTATTGTAAACTAATGTTAGCTAGGAGATGTCCAAGAGCTCCCGGAAAATTAGCCCATGCTTCGACTGAAATAAGAGATATTTCAGTTTTGGTTGGGAGGGATGTCGTATGACTTCCGTCATGCTGAAGCCAGTCCGTCATGCTGAAGCCAGAATCTGAAACTTGTAACAGATCTTGAGGGGTAACGGTTGGTCGAGGGCACAGAGATTTTATTACAATGTTTGTAGAAAGTGTCAAGGAGATATATGACCGGAACCGTGAGACTTAGGATCTGGCATCGAGAAGGGCAGGAAAGGCCAGGAAGTTAGCCATTTCCTAAACCACAAGAAACATATACATGTGGCCCGTACGTAAGTACATGCCCTGGAGAGATGCCCAATAGCTCCTCCCCGGAAGTAGGAGGGATTCCACTTTGAACCTGGCGGTGATTGGCAGGACTAGATATCCCTTGATCTCATTGGCAGAATTGGTTCAAGCCACGCCCTGCCCCTGGGGGTATTTCAAGAACCACCCAGGGCAGTTAGAGTTAGAGTTAGTTAGAGTTAGAGACCGGGCCTTGCCAGCAGCAGAGCTAAAACAGTACAGCTGAGTTAGCCTCCCCCTCTTGGGGGTAGGACTCAGGGATTAGTCGTGACAGGAACTGTAGTAATAGGAGCTCTGAGTACATAGATGTTAAAATAAGAATAAACTGTGAATAAGAAGATGTCTTTCACCAACCACGCTACCATAATTATAAGTATATATACGTAGGAGGAAAATCCCTACGTCAAGGGGGTGGCCGAGTCAAGAAACACACATTCACCATAATCCACACATACCTCAACTACTCCTCTTAGTGCTTTAGGGATTGAGGGTTGCCACATTTTTGACCCTACCACCCTGCTTAGGTCACCCCTAAGGCAACTGGGCAAGGATATTCTACTTTGAGGCCCGACAGCCGCAGCTGGTTTACCCCCCCTGCCGATTCATCACATGGCACCTCCCTTTCAGAGGTACTTGCTATGAAGTAAAGAGGAAAACATGATCAAACCTTTTACACTTTGCTGTAATCCTACAGGTGTTTCTAACAAGACTTCTGGGATGGTAAGAGCTGCTACAATGGCAACAGTGTATGGCAGAAGAGAGTGTTGGTGACTTAAAGCCAACATTTTCCCATATCTCGGAGCGAGAGGAAATGCTGCCATCGCTTTTCCTAAGGCTGTGATGTACGTTAAATCTGAAGCAAAGAAAATGTCACTGGCAATTAAAACAAATTACGGCACAACTTACAGTAGATAATGGAAAGTTATCACAATGACTATGACTATAAGAACAAAATAGAAACCTAGATTGAATGATTCCTAGAGTGCATCCATGTAACGAAAAGAAGACACCATTGTACTATGGAAAAGGGACATACTGTCTAATAGAGAAAATAAGAGGCAGGAGCTATAGAAGTAATAAGTTACTGTATTACCAATAAAATAATATAAATAATTTAACAAGCTGCAAACACTGAAAATACAATGTGTTTGTATATGATAAAAATACCAATACCTTTTATGTCTTTTCTACGTATTTTAGTTGGAGGAACTCCCTTAATAGGCACAACACTCTCTTTCAAGGCTCCAAGTATCGTGAGTCTCTTCATGCTTGAACGTATCTAAAAACATACATAAATAAACAGAAAATCAATATATTTGAAGTTAAGTCTCAATGCTTTCACTGGTAACAAATTACACTAGTGCTAGTTTTGCCTGATAATAATATCACTTCACTCTGTCTAACTCAGCAGGATAATAAGATTTAACAGTATTTTTTCCAAAAATCGCACTGTAATCCACTGATCCTTACAGGCAGGCAGTCGCGCACGCAAAAAATATATATATAAAATGGAAGAATTTTCTCTTCCTTTGCCAATTCTGCAAATGTCCATTGCTATAATGTAATTAGGTTGATGCAATTTTAGCTTAAACTTCTTCTTCTTCCATAACATAATAGATTGTAGATAATCGGGTAAACAAAGCGATAGTAGATCTTTTCTTTACGTTATTTTACAGGAAGAAAATAATTTCACGGAGGGGGGCCATCAAGCCCCAAAACCCCCTATCTCCAACACGCATGCGTACACTCCCATTCAAATGGAGACTAAATGTGTCACACGAAACAGCGCGCACTATGATACAATTGTAAACCATACAATGGAATATCACTAAGATACTGGAAACTGAGAAGTATAGCTTTGCTGCAGCAAAAATTACTTCAGAAAGAAAGGGGCAGGCAGCTACATGCTCAGCAGTCCTCAATCCTAATACCACAACTTCATAAGTAAGACAAATGTCATGCTGTACACTCTCCCTCTGGCAAACATATATATTGGTGTCAAAAAGCTATACAGGCAACATCAAGAAAGCCTGTAAACATGTATTGCATAATCTAATAAGAACTTATACATTCGATTCTATTCACTCTACAATTTGAAATTCCTGTTGCATTAACTTCTGAAATCTAAGAAATATAATCTTCCAGTCTATTTAATACACAGTCTTACTTGTAGAAAATCCAGAAGACTTCTAGGTAAAAATTCCCTCTAGCAAATCTCCTCAAACCTAAACCTAAAATTAAACCTAACCTATCCTTATGTAGCCTAACCTAACCTAATCTAGCCTAACCTAGAGGAATTTCTCGTTTGGAGGATTGTTTCCTTGGGGAATTATTTCTTGACACCATAATTCCTGTTGTATTCACTTCTAAAATCTAGTAAAAAAAATCTTCCAGTTTCATAAAGACACAGTCTTACCTGCAGATAATCTGGAGGTGTTGGGAATGGGAAATTTATTACGGGAAGTTTCATCGACTTCATGATGAGCACTATATCGTCTATAGGTCGCTGCTGAATTTCCGCTGGAGAAAACGTCTGAAACTCATCGTTGAAAACTGCCGAGGAATACAGACGGTAGCAATGACCGGGGGCTGTTCGACCGGCTCGACCAGCTCTTTGATTGGCAGACGCTTGTGACGTCCAGGTGACATGGAACATAGATACACCTGTTGTTTTGTCATATACCTGCATATATGATCATTGATTAAAAAACATGAATACCTTTAAGTAGGTACATTTAACAAGAACATTTCTACATAAAGTATTCATCCTTCCTTGAAAATGACTGCTTGCTCTGCAAATCAATGCGATATCATTCATCTTTTATTGAGCTTGTATAGCATCATAATAAACTCATTCAACTACTATAGTTACACGTTCCCCTAAAGAGTAAATAAATAGCCTGCACAAGAAATTCTCAACCACCTCGCCCCTTTTAAAAAGATTGTTACTGTCATAAATATCTGCTGCCTTTGCACTTTCTATTCATAAAGCTCTCTCTATTAGCATTTACAAAATTTATTAATACTTACTCCAAAGTTCTTAAAGAGTTGTTTTATACATTTCTCACCAGATTTCCATTTCATATTCATCACTTGATTTTTTTCACTTCTCTAAACATCATGCAAACCTTCCAAGTTCCAAATAATTTTTAACATAAGATCACTTTCCCCTTGCCAGTTCACTGTATTCTTTCATTCCACCTCTAGCTTATTTTTATTCTTCAACAAAACATTCTCATTCTAAAAAAATCCTTTGCATCTTCCACAAACTGCTTCATTTATCCCAATTCTCTTACAAAACTTCTTTTTCACATAATCTATTATTAATTTCTTCTCAGCCACTCTCACGACCTCTATTCAAATTTTCTTGCATGATCTCATTTTCTGTATTTCTATTGGGTTTCTATGATTATTTTACCTTTATTGTTAAATTTCAAGTCTCATTAACTTAATTCCTTTCTATTCCAAAACACAATTCAACTTTTCACTCTGCAGTGGCCAGGTGGTAACGCACACTACGAGACCCGCCACGGTCTGAGTTCAGAAGTGCATTTACTCAAGGTAACAGATATACTGCAAAAGCCATATTCCTTCAAAAGATTGCACCATCCTAATCCTTAACAGAAAAGGGAGTCCATGAAGTGAAACCAGATCATCACTCTGTGGTATTTTTAGACCCATATCAGTTCAGCTTCTCTAATTCATAATACATGATATTCTCCCTCTCAAGATACAGCATCTATCCTTATTTTCTTTTAACTTCATCTCCCTCAGTATAATTTTTGACAAATTAGAAATTCTTAATCTTACAAGCAACTACTTACAATTTTGAGAACACAAACAAATGAAATATACTTTAGTAATACTGACCTTTTCCTTTACTTTGCCCGAATCCACCACATATTTAACATTTGGAATCGTAAGCGATGTTTCTGCAACATTGGTTGCAACTATGCACAGTCTAGTTCCCTCAGGAGGAGGTTGGAATACCTAAAAAATAGAAATCATTCAGTACTTTAATAAAAAAACATATATGTTAATAATATTGGACATGCAGATGAGAAAAGTACCTTTCTGAGTTACTTCACTCTGCAATTTGGTTTCAAGTGTCTTCTATGTATGGTATAAATAACTGGCCAGAGATATGGAACCAAGAAGGCTTTCCACAGAATACAGACGCTCCCCAACTTACGAACGTGTTACGTTTCGAATGGCCACATGTATCCTAAATTGCTTGTAAGATAGCTTGTATATGCAGTACTACACCAGGTGTACAGTATATGTCTACCAAACATTTCCACATAATGTACGTCACATGATAAAGTTGTGTTAGAACTTAATACATATTTTTCTTATCTCAAGGTGCATAAATAAAACATAAAATATAAATTATATTAACATATTGTAATAATAACAATGTCGTTTTTTCTTTTCTTTCGTTCACATCTCTGGATGTTCGTAAGTTGGGGAGAGTCTGTATATGTAAAGAGCACTTCTGGGAATGGAATAAGAGGTGAAGCAACAACAAAAACAAATGATAATTTCATTTATGAAAATCTAAATGGCACAATTACATGACTTTTCATTCTGCAGTGAAAAGTTTGCTAATTACTTGGATTTCCCTATGTTCACTTACCATTTGCTGTCTATCAGGAGGCAAAACTGAATATAAGGGCAACACCCACATAGGCTGTTCCAATTCCTTATGTTTAGACAGGCCGTGTCCTTCAATTTCATCTATGTCGTCACCCAAATCTAAGTCACTATCATTACCAACATCTTGATGAGCGTCCTCAGCAATATCCATGTCCGCGTCATCAGGGAGAGCAGAGACAAAGCTAAAAAAAATATAATAGTATACATAACTATAATGAACGATAATGCTTATGCATTATATCAATTCTGCAGATAAGCACATCATATTAATATGATAGAAACCAAAAATTTACCATAATCATAAGAAATAAATTAGTTCTAAACATTTACAAGATATTGCAATATCAACTCTCTATAAAAGTTACTGCTTTACACTTACTCATCCAACTTGATTTCAGGAAGCACTATTTTCTTTGTGGTGTCAGCTGTCAGTTTTCTCTTTTGTTTCATCTCGCATCTTCTCTTTCTAAAAGCGCTCACTTTACTTCCTTCATACTCTGCTTCCGTTTTCTGCATGGGAAACGTTCTTCGTAGTTTCTTTACTAACGTGTTCACTTCTTGCTGACCTGAAATGCAGGTTATTTTCAGCTAAGAGAATAAGTGCAGGATTTAATTTCACACATGAAAAATACTAAATACAGTATATCAAATAATTCCATGCAAATTGAAAATTCTGTATTTTTTTGTATGACTGTGAAACTGGGACATGCTATAAAGTTGTCCTCATTGGGCCTGGGCACAAAGAAAAACACTGAGACGAAGAAAAAGTAAAAGTTTAAAGACAAGGCAGAAATCTGAGAATGATAGGAAAAGGACAAGATGTATGCATTAGCAATCCAATGTATGTTGGCAATAAATTAGCATTACTAATTTTAAACAAGCAGAGAATAAATATTCACATAAAAAAAACTACATATTTCAAATAAAACTTATGCCGTACATTATTTAGAACACTAAATACAGTATGTTCATATCTTTTCATGGGGTGTTTTTCCAACTCGTGAGAAAGAAAAAAAATCTCTCAAATTTGATGTTTTACCGATATATTAAGTATATTTACGATACATTTCTGCATATTATAAACACTAAACACACCAAAATTTATTTTTTCCACATGACATCACATCCCACTCAAGGAAGGAAGATGGTCAAGGAATTAAACATGAGAGGGAGCAGAAGGCCTAATTATACCCTGCACAGTTTAAAAACCCTCTCTTGCCTATCTTAGTAAGCTACTGTTACTAATTACAAGAAATAAAGTTGAGTCATTCTTCTCTCCCCTTCAAGAAATGCCTCTTACATTAGTCAAAAATAGAGGACTAGGTAAACATATCTAAAAGATTCATACAAAGTATTTTCATCATTTGATTAGTGACGACACTGAGTTCAATGGTCATTAGTAGGGCGCACAGCTCCATTATCTGAACTGTGTTAAAGAAGCACATAGCAATTCATAACAGACAATACTTAAAGACATTCCAATGATTGCTCCAGTATTAATTAATAAGCTTTAATCTTACTACATTTACGAAATATATTATGTAGGTAGTTATCTTTTCATAAAGTTAATATCCAATATTACCTTTTTAAGGTATTTTAGAAGAGTATTTATTAACCGTTTGTCTATAACAGTCCTAAATTAGTGTTTGCAAAGTTAAGTACAGTATATGATTATTCTCGTTTTTTAAACTTTATCATATTATCATACTTTTGGATATTCCTTCAACACTCCACAGCCTCTCACACAACAAAAGCTGGGTCTTTTTAATACCTCCTCGGGCAGGTTACAGAGGCCGATGGTAACCTTCTCCTCCAATTTATGCTACCATTCCACGACATATGTTGTTTTCCAGCTCTGTAGATGAATCTCAGGTTTAATATATGTAGATGGGTTAAAACATTAACAGAAGTACATACCTGTTAAAAATACGAGAATTCCTCCCTCAGGTAGTTGTCGGTGTATCTTACAGGCTTTTTTGTAGGCTTCTTCTAAGTAGTCCTCCAATGTCCTTTTATTATAATGAATTGTAACATCAAACATTCTTGCTTCCACCTAATTTTAGAATAATAACGAGAATGTAGATTTTAAAAGTGGAGGTATAAAGGTTGAACATCATTTGTTCCATAATTAAGTATAATGGACATATCAAAAAGAAAATGCCACAGTAAACTGACATATCTTCAGACATCATGAAATTATGATAACTGACTCACTGCTATTGTTTTTCTATAATAATAAGATATATGAAACCCGTTCATTCCCTTATAATCATTCAAAACCAATATCTCTGTTAATACTATATTAATATAGTTCATCAAAAAATTACAGTATTTACGAGTGTCAATTGCAAAAAGAGTTCAAGCTTTATCATTTTCCTTACAAATATGCAAAACCTGAGGTATAAGGGATAGTTTAAAAGTCAACAAAAAATTCAAAAGCCAGAGGTAACAAAACAAACATCTACTGAAGGTGAAAGAGCTCTTAAAATGCACACCTTTAACACGGGTGGTTTGGGGTTTTTAAAGAGCCTTATATTTTCGGTGAAATCTTCTACGCGAAGTGTTGCAGACATAATAATAAGCTTGAGCGGTTTTCCTTTTGCGAGTCTTACGGGAATGATCCTAGAGAGAATGCCAATTAGAATGTCAGAGAAGATGCTCCTCTCATGCGCCTCATCGATAATAATAACGGAGTATTTTTTCAGCGTCGGATCCTGATAGAGAAAATATTATACGAAAAAAATATATGTGAAGAGCATGTCATTACTGTTACACTATACTTCATAATTTCTAGTAAAAGAGCACTTTATCAATAAGACCATATGTGAACGGTTATGTCACAGACTCCCTTCTCTGCTTAGGGCTAGGAAAGTGCCTTTTTGCAAAGGTCTTTTTAGATTTGGCAAGTGTGACTAATATCATGAGTAAATGCCATTTTTAACATCAGACCATGGCAGGCTGTGAACCCTCAACCAGACAAATCAAAGTAACGAGTATTACCACTCAGCCAAGGTGGCCACATCAATGAGATCATATAAATAGTGAAAAATATAAGATAATATACAAGAAGAACAGAAAGTTTACAGTTGCATGATCCTACCAGTTGTATTTCCTTTAGTAATACACCATCTGTCATGAACTTGATCTGTGTATCAGGAGTTGTATTTCCTTCAAATCTGATCTGGTAAGATACCTCATGCGATGTTAAGTTCATCTCATATCCCACTCTCTGAGACATAGATATAGCAGCTACTCGCCTGGGTTCAGTGATCCCAATCATTTTACCATTTCTGTAATCACAAGAAAAATGTAATAGGGAAAATATTGTATATAAATAAAATCCTCTATATTATCAAACAATATCTGTTTTATAGTTTTGATGCACTACTCATTTTCTGACTAACTGCTTTCATCATTACAACTTACCTTTTTGTACATAATTTTAAACATGTAAAGGAAAAACATTTATTTCGTTTTTGTTATAACGTGACAGAAACCTGAATGAACCCAACAGTGAAAAAAAAAAAAAAAAAAAAAAAAAAAAAATGAGATCTCCTGATACACTAGATATCACCCATTCCATCAACTGTATTGTGGTAACGATATATTTTCAGGGATGAAAGGATTACCAGCCCATTGATACCTAGCCCTCGTAATAGGCTCTGACATGCAGGAAATACATACATACATACATACACAAAGGAAATAATCTCCCTCACAAAGTTCACTCAGTGCTAACACATCCATCTTTCTTCTCCCAAACATGCTACTATCCTCTCCTTCCTCTAAATTTTGCCACACTCAAGCACAATCGGGCACAATTACTTGGTGTCTTGTTGGAGTTTTGCTATCAGAGGTCCCAATATAAATTTAGGCTTTTCTTAGGAGGAAATTACAAATGAAGAGGTTCCTACTACCTTCACTCCAACTCATTTAGTTGTATTCTATCCAAGCAAGGGAGCAGAGAGGTGATATTCTTGTCCCTCATTCAAGGAAAAAGAAAGATGAAAAAGCAGAGTGAAGGAGAGGATGATAATAATTATAGTAATTATAAATATAATAATAATAATAATAATAATGCTAACAACAATAATATTAATACTGATAATAACAAATTACAATATACTGTATATTGACAGTTGCAAGGGGAGGCCACTTGTAGCAAATTTAACTTTTCTTCACAAGGGATTACACTATAATCTCGCTATTTCCATGTCATTCAACCAAAGTAGATACAGTATTATAAACAGTAACACGAATACAAAAATTACAAGAATGAATCTTAAATACTAAACATGGAGACAATATGTACATTAAGCCTGGAAATTTATCCCTTTACAGATGTAGAATACAGTAATTATTAAGTATTTACAACCCTGTGTATAAAGCCATCAAATCAAAAGCAGAAATCTAGTTAATGATAGAATATATGGTTATGGAATTCTATTAATACATATTCTGCAAAAATTTAAGCTTAATTCTAAAATCTGCAATGGTATGAGACAAACTATTTCTGGAAATATTTGTCACTACTGCAAAATTTAGATTATGATATACAGTACTTATCTTAGAGGGAATAAAGGCTCTGAATTTTTTCTCCCATACAATCTTACCTTGCATATCCTGCTTCATATAAGAATTGTGGCACTTGAGTAGTTTTACCACTACCTGTTGTGCCTACGATGACAATGACGGAGTTTTCATTGATGGCTTCCATAATGGCTTGTTCCTCTGATAAAATAGGCAGTTTTAATCTGGCTTTCTGTATGGCCTCTGACCTATTCAGAATTACGTAATTGACAGGTTTGATACTGTTAGTGTTATCTGTAATAAGAGATTTATTGTCCATTTCTGCATTATTGGTATTTTCTTTTTCCAAACACTTTTCAGTATTTTCTATACTTTCCTTTGATATTTCTTTAGGTCTTTCTATGCTATCATTAGGTACATTTTCGTTAGTGACCTCTTCACAGGTCTTACTTTGAGATTTCATCTCGTTTACTTCTTCCTCATCACTGTCGTTATACTCCGATTCGTCACTGGAGATATCCTGAAAGTTGAAATTAAAGGATCCATAATATCTAAGCCCTAATGTGAAAAAAACAGTCACTTAAAACTTTTAAATGTAAATATAATATATACAATATAAGACAAACAAGCAAAATTTCTATGCAGCTTTGGAATGAAGTTGCAAGCACATTTAATCCTAGTTCACTTTTTACACGTGTTATAATCCACAAAATTGGAATAACGCCCCCAAAAAATAAGCATAAAATACGAAATACACAAAAAAATTCGAATTTTTTTCTATTTTAGTAAATAATCGACAGCCTAGGAGGCACTTATCCGCCATGCTGCCATGTGGTTCAGTGTTTCTTTACCCAGCATACTGCGTGGATATATCGCCTGTTCTAACTGTGTTTGTGCTAAGGTTTGCATATCGTTATGAAAAAAGCGTGCGAGAGCACATGAGCTGACAAGGAGGCGACAAAACGTTTGCAGATAGAGGTTCATTCTCCCACATCCTCCTCCTCTTCTACCGCTTAATGCGATCGGATATTATGAAGAGAATGGAAAAAAAGCATCAAGAACAAACAGGAAACAAACTTGTGATATAATATTGTCAGGGAAATAGCGTGACAGGGTGCATCAGCTGATACGGAGGTGGCAAAACGATTGCAGATAGAGGTTCGATCTCCCGCATCCTCCTCCTCTTCTACTGCTTAATGCGATCAGATATTATGGAGAGAATGGAAAAAATACTAAATACAGTACATGGATGAGCATTAAGAACAATCAGCAAACACACTTGCGATATAATATCGTTAGGGAAATAGTGTGCGAGAGCGCATCAGCTGATATAGAGGCGGCAAAACGTTTGCAGATAGAGGTTCGTTCTCCCGCATCCTCCTCCTCTTCTACCACTTAATGCGATAGGATATTATGAAGAGAACGGAAAAAAAGCATTAAGAAGAAACAGCAAACAAACTTGCGATATAATATCGTCAGGGAAATAGCATGCAAGAGTGCATCAGCTGATATGGAGGCGTGAAAACGTTTGCAGATAGAGGTTCGTTCTCCCGCATCTTCCTCCTCTTCTACCGCTTAATGCGATCGGATATTATGGAGAGAATGGAAAAAAAGCATTAAGAACAAACAGCAAACAAACTTGACATATAATATCGTCAGGGAAAAAGCGTGCGAGACCAAAAACATTTGCAGATAGAGATTTGTTCTCCCGCACCCTCGTGCTCATCGCCATCATGCACGTCCCAGTGTATGCCTGTTGCCCACCGCATAATAGAGTGCATTAATTTGTTTACTGTACAGTAAATCTGTATATCTTTTATACTGTACACTATTTGCAATTTAATATAAATAACTACAGGTCTTTCTGCTTTGCTATGTACTTATAAAATATGTATTACTTATCTTATATCTTTGGCATAGTGTGTCTATGTACGGTTGTGAAACGCATCTAAGCCCATTATCATTGTTCCTGATGGAAAATGACTCGTTACTTTATGCGATTTTCACATTACCCGTCACTTCTGAGAACCTATCTTCGCGTTATTCTAAGAACTAGGTGTAATCATGAGCAAAATTAAACCACAGAGACAGAAGGGGGTCTGTTAACACAATTTCAATACAGTATATGGAAAAAGAGGCAATACAGATTTTACACACAAAATCAGTGAATATCTCACCCCAAGTCTGACCACATTTGGGTCGTTTATTACGTCCTCAACAACAAGGGAATTTGTTCGCTTTTTTCCTTTGATACTGCTTAAGACTCGACCCTCATCTTTTTCAACTTCAGATTTAGTAAGAGGGGTAAAACCATCCGACGTGAACCTTTTCCTGCCAAGTGTCTGTATCGACTGAAGCTGCGTTAGCATCTCTAAATCCTTTGGATCTGCTCGGACTTCTTGCAAGGCTGCCAACAAGTCCGTGCGCTGTAAAAGACGACATATTTCATAAATATGGTTTTGCCTTTCGAGTTAATAACAAACTACAAGGCCGAATTACTTTCATAATTATCACCTTTCAGGCTTAAAGGTTTCCTTTCAGATGAGTCATTTATGAAACAGAATAACTCTAAGATTTGTCTAAGTACGTGAATTCAGTTGCAATCACATGTAGTGGTTAGCGTGCTTAACTGCGGAGATGGTAGATCTGCAATCGAGACTACCATGGGACGATATGATTGTGGCATCCTGTCTTAATTTTTCAGCCACACTTTCTCAAGGATTAATTGTAGGATTGATCCCACAGACAGGCTCAAAAGCCTACCTTGGAGTGGAAACATTAAACTCAGTAGCAATCATCCATAAGATAAACATTACATATCAAGCTTGTTGTTCAATATACACAAGTACTGTAATCTATAAAGGCAATACTTACATCAGCTTTCTTTTTCTTCTTCTCTACAATCTTCTGCAGAAGTTTCCGCTTTTTCTTAGAGAGAAGTTTAACTGGCGCTGCATTTTTATCACGTAACTTCTTTGTTGATCTCTTCTTCGATGGAATTACTAGAGCATTGCTTTCATCATATTTATTTTCAAAACCTTTCTCTACTTCAACTTTAATCTGAAAAAATAAATGAGAACTAAAGTCTCCTAAAATGGTTACCCTATTCATTTACAGTTGTAAGTTGAAGTTTCATTTTTAAATATTACAAAAACACACTAGCTATGTCCAGATACACAAAACTGTAATCAAACAGGTGCTTCAAAAATAGTACACAGTGTAAAGATCTATTTCAAATCTATGAACGTTACAAGAATATGTAAAATCATATTGCTTCAAAGCCTCACAAGTACATTTAAATTCCTAAATAAAAAGTAATTTCTAATTATCCATAACGGAAGCATGCGCAGACATCTTGATCATTTTTCAACAGGACAAATTCATAACTTATAAGAGCTTTATGACTGAGAATTCAGCAAAAGTGAGGGTAAGTAATAATAAAAAAGAGTATCTGTGAGGCTATTAAGTGGCATTAGGTGTAAATCACATATACATATTAAATCTGTACAAAGTTCCAAATAACTTTGCTTAAAAAAGGTGCACAGTAGGTTGCTCCCTAGCCTGTAAATATACTATTGCTCTCTCCAAAATTACTTCAGGTAATTTACGATGAAAACAGTTAAAAATGGTAATACCAATACCATTAACTTATACAAAACAGTACTGACAACAGATAAATAGTGAAAATAGGGAGCATATGAAAATTGCTTTAATGGACTGAGAAGTACAATATATTCTTATGTCATGAAGAGATTGACGACTAATAAGTATATCTGCGCCATTACATGGAGTTACAATTAAGGTAGGTATGGTAGGATTGCAATTGCAAGCTGGTGGTTCTCTAATGATTCTGAACATTCATTTCAATTGGAAAACAGTTTTTAGTCTTCTACCACACACATATATCTGGGTATAAATACGTCCATTAATGCATGTTAACAATTTGCATTTACTTAGGTAAAAGCTCAGTTTTGAATTAACAATAAATATTACATACTGTACTTATGTGACTGTAACTTACTGCAATACTTTGAATACAAAATATTTTGCTAAACTGCAGCTGTAAGTACACATTACAAATTTGTTGTCACAAAAGTAACTGGGCTGCAAAACTGAAACCAAAGTGTTTTCAGCTAAAGGGTTCACTATAAATATATTCAGTTATACAATGCAGATATCTAGAATAGGATATTAATTGCAATGGTGAAGGCTGAGAATTTCAATGAATTTTTATAGAGAATGTAAATTCAAGCACTTTGTATGGATATAACACAGCTACTGAAAAGGACCACCAAAAACCCTTCCGTTGAATCGGTTACATGATGTTTCGTACATACGGCATTTCGTATATGAACAAAACGAGGTTTCGTACAATAAAAAACGAAGGTTTCGTAAAATAGAGAACGAGATTTCGTACAATAGAGAACGAGATTTCGTAAAATAGAGAACGAGGTTTCGTACAATAGAGAACGAGATTTCGTACAATAGAAAAATTAAATGAATTGAAGTTTTTGCTGTTGGGTATTTCGGCGTATATTTTGGCGGTAAATTTCATTTTAGTTTGTCTTTATCTTTTGCCGTTATTTTTATTTTTTTTTTTAAATTAATTCTAGATGCATATATTAGTATTAATGCTTACCTATATATTTCATTTTTCAAATCCTGATTAATCTTACACTTTAATTATGTTTCAACTGTGACTGATAATTAACACAGGAGATCTAAAGATTATGGGCAGTTTATTTAGCACTTAACCTTGCTATATATTAATCCGTTTAACTGCATTGTAATTTGTGAGTGTCCTTATTACTTTACTCGTTAACGAGTAATTATTGATTAATTATCAGCTGATTAAAATGGTAGTTCACTATTGAAATACTGTAACTTCAGTAACATAAGGCTAACGTTAGTACTAGAGTGTTTTTGTAAAGAATTATGTTTATAAGTATATTTTAAAATAAAATAACTTTTTAATTAATATTTTACTTTGGATTTTTTCTTTTAACGTTTTGGGAACCCCCAAAATGGACCTCCTGCAATAGCATACCAAATACATTAGAGATTGGAACAAGTGACACTTTATTAGCAATAATTACTGACTTGGCTCATAATCAAGTTTTGAAGAAAAAAAATCTATGTACGAAACCTCGTCCGATTTTATATACGAAACGTCGTTCTCTGTACGAGACCTCGTTTTTATTTCTATGTACGAAACCTCGCGTCCCACGTTGAATCGAACACAAGACAAGGACACGAGTAACTGGCTTAGCCCTCTTCAAGAACGTCATAATTTTGTCTATGTAATAGTCATACACAGACAATCTGACCTAATCTGATACCATTAACCGTAACAATGCTGTAAAAATACCGAATAAAATATTGGACATGTTACCATATATACTGTACCTTTTTCTGTTCTGACTCATCCGTTACTACACGTGGTTTAGTTTTATATTTGTTTCTAGATCGTCCCATTTCGTATCAGATTATTTTTCTCAGATTCTCCAAAGTAGCTATGAAAAGTGCATAGGTATTGCGATTTTTCGTTTGACAATGTGACTTCTTTACCATGCAATCCACATTACTCAAATGTTAACGGCGTCACGAAAAGAGCGACTCTCTGGTCATATTTACAAGTACCTTGAAAAATAATTTTTGCTTAGTCTCAATTTTTCAAATGCTCGGTATTAGTACCTACAAACCACAAATTTCTAGCACCCAGAGATTGCAACAATAAAAATACTTATTAACTGAGTATAATTGATTATAATATGCCGGCTAAGAATATTAAAGAATAAAGATATAAATATCCCTAACTTCACGTTTAATTTTAAAGATCTCATTGGGAGCATCTCGTTTTGTTTACGTTCGCTTCTCTAGTTTTTATGAACAGAATTCGTGTCAATCAAAAAGTTCTCGCTATTCAGCTTGCCCTGACACTCCGAGTTTTTATTTGGTATAAGCTGATTTTGACTTTATGATAGCTTAGTTCATAAATTTGTTAGTATATGTTTACTTTTACACCCTCAGGGTGTTGAAAATTGTAAGAATCTGTTAGATTCTGTAAGTAAGAAATATCGAAAGCGCAATTTCGTAATTGGGTTGACCGATACAACATAAACTAAACCTAGTAATCACCGTGGCTCAAGCGGTAGTGTCCGCGACTTTGAGGCGTAAGGTTGAGGGTTCGCGCCTCGTCACGGTCTGAGGTTACCAAGGGCATGCACTCAGGGTAACGATTACATCTGCCAAAAGTCCTTCGCAAGAAGGCAACCGTCCTAGCCCTTGGTAGAAAATGGAGTCCGTGACGTAAAACCGGAACAAACAATAGATAACAGGTTTAGAAACCTATTATCATGGCGTAAGAAATCTATACTTATGTGAATTAGGTTAGTTTGCTCGTAATTATACAATTATTATTTATCCTCTCACATTTTAATAAGGTACCTCAAATGTATTATGCATGAATACATAATTTGGCTGCTTGAGTAATCAGTAATTCATATAAATTTATGAGAGAAGTAGCAGATTGTGAAACAGAGAACTCTCATGATTTTACCTGACTGACAATTTTATTCCAGGCTATAACTGAATATTAACTCTCATATGAGTATGAATAATGATGGATTCGTCTTAGTGAGCAAAAAGAAGAGAGCTAAACCAAGAGTGTTGAGACCTTATGTTAATGAGCAAGAACATGCCCAGGAGTCTGTTGAAAACTGCCTCACGTAAGTCGTAATTTAATTTGATATTGTTATATGTTGTCTTAGACCTTTTCTTTGTTGCTTTACAGGAAAACTTTTTAGTGGATATTATTAGGAAATTAGTGACATTAATGACATCTGTGGAAAAAAAAGTACTGTATTTTATAATATGAATAGGTGAGGAGGCAAAGAGGAAAGAGCTTTGAATGTTTTAATGTATACAACATATGTGAAAGCATCACCATGGCAAGGAAGAGTGGCCACTGTGGCGGAGTGGTAACCCTCGCGACTTTGACTTGTTAATCGTGGGTTTGAAGCCCGCTACGGTCTGAGATTAGAAAGGGGATTCACCCAGAGTAATGATTGCATATGCCAAATCCAAAGTCCTGCACAAAAAGGGACCGTCCTAGACATTAGTAGAAATGGGAGTTTGTGACGTTAAATCGATATTTTGTGTTGGAGGAGTCACATAATCCAAATTTCTTAATCTGCATCCAAAAAATTTGGGGTTCTGTTTCGTTTACGTCATTACTTTTCCTCTTTACAGTTACTTAAAATCTATAAAGGTCATATCTGGCCCTGCTTAGAATATTGCTCGCACATCTGGGGTGCTTCTTTTATACATATCTCCTCGAGAGGGTTCAATCTAAGGCAGACAGACTCACCAGACCGGATGTATTGAAAATTGTTACTGGGGATGAATTTGCCCGTGTAAAATCAGTGATGAAAGATTAACAAGATTGGTTGAGACGTGCAATGCAAATGTCTACTCTCTACGATATTTGTGTGATATTAATAGAGAAAGGATTGCCTCTGCATGTGAAGAGGTTTATTGGAAAGTAATGTATGCTTAAAAGTAGGTTATGAAGGTATTAGGTTGTTTGAGATATAGCTGCTCAAGGTAAGAGTATGTGACCTTGGCTTTCTAACTTGAGTAAATATGCAGTTTTGAACATTTGGTAATAAACTTAAAGGGAGGTGAGATGCATTTTGATCCTGACATTTCCTTGTCACCATTACAGTATAGTCATACAGGTTTATAGATTGGTAGAATAATTTGGGATAGTGTAAGAGAAGAGGAAATTTAGAATTAATGTAGAAAAAACTTCGATGGCAAGATGTAGAAAAAATAACGTGTTATAGATAATACTGAAAGCTATAAGGCATTAACTTGGAAGTTTTATGATATATAGTATATGGTAGAGAGAGGATAGACCTGGATCACAGCATGAAAGAGTGACTTATAGCCATTGAGTTGGGCATGAAATCACACGTCTAATTCAGAGCAGATCCAGAATGATCTGTATTAGGGAATATTTGTCAAAAAGTATTATTTGATTAAGTATACAGTATTGTTACTTGTTAGTGTTTAACCCCTTCTTCTTAGGCGAGTCTAGTCCTCACTTTGATATTGCCTTAGGTCGTTCCTGCTCCATTTAGATAATCATTGTTAATAATTTCTATTGCTTGGTTATCACTAATCATTTTCTAATGAAGATCATGACATTTTTCAAACCGAGAGGTCTCCAATATTTTTTGAATTATCCAGCATTTACAGCTTCCTTTATTTCAGTAGCAGTGAATTATAAAGCTTTGGACTGCAGTGTTTATAGGCTTCTTCACCCAATATGTGAAGAGTATTTGCTATAGTCTTATGGTTGTCACTTCCCTGTCTGACATTAACCAGTTCGAAGTGAAAAAATGCTGAAGTTGATTCAAATATTTCGATATTCCTGACATAATTGCATTTTGCAAGATAAGACGTATTATATTCATTATACTTTCTTATACTAGCAGCCACTAAAGATGCACAATCATTAGTAATGAACACTTTTCCTTGCCTTCATTCCTATTATTATTTAAACATCTCTATTGTCATCACTGTAATTTCTTTAGTAAGTGATTTAGCAGCTTATAAGGAATTACAATAATCTTGTATTAATGACACTTCATGAGTGTCTTTAGTATCTTCTTATGAAAATATATTCTGATTAAAGCAATATGTTTATAAGTGATAGTTGTACACGTTGTGAGGAATAGAACTCCGTCGTAGGTCGAGGACCCCTCTGCTGAAAAGAGCAAGGTACAATTAATTTCAGAGGTACTTCTTTTAATACGTTTCTTTTTTCGTATTTTTTACAAACAAATTACAATAATCACTTACCTGTTTTTTAGGCAGTTGTCAAACTACTTATGTTCATCATTGTTAATGAAAAAATGAATTACAAGTTTTGCTGTTTATATACATAGAATCTATATTAGAGAAAGACAACTGAGGAGTTGGAGTGACTTTTAAAAGCCTTCTAGAGTGTTTACCATAGGGGGATATAAGAATTGAAGGTATGTTCAAAAATACCAGAAAAAAATTGTGGTAGAGGAAAAATATATTTAGTTTTCTTTGACACTTGGAATAAAAATATAATTAGAACAGTAGAGAAGACATACTAGATCGAATTAGCGGCTGTTAGAGTAATAGGTAGATCATGAAAGTATTGGAAAAGTGACAGCTCTTCTAAGTTTTATATTCAATTAGAGTACAGTGATATATAATGTTGTTTGACTTCACTGAGCACTAATAAAATTGTTAAGTTATGCAAGGCGCCAGAGATTGGGTTTGGCTCGTTCAGTGTTGAAATTTGTTAGTTTTTCTTATTTTTCTCTTTGTATAACTTTAGACACCATGTTTGTTTCTTCAAGAGAAGGAAGTTGTGTTAGAAATATATTAGATTATTACTTAGCGTTTTAATTTTAGGACAATCTACAGAGCAAGAGATATTCTACAGGAGTGTCCAAGACATAGATCTATGCAACTGACTCTGGAAAGTATACAAAATCAACTGAATAGCAAAGTGTCAAGAATTGTTTGTTATGGATTGGGCCTTCCTTCACAGTGTAGGATAGCAAGATACCAGACAGGACTCTTAATCTTGCTGCAGCAGTTCTTAGAAGTGGAAGTTGAAATATATGATCCTCTCTTTACTTCTCGTGATGTTGAAATATTAAATAAGCTCAGTTTCACAATCTTAGACGAGAATGAAGAAGGTAAAAGACAAGTGAATGAAGCGACATTATTTTACATGCCGCATTGTGGGACGGCTCTTTATAATAACCTTGTGTGGGCCAATTGGAATGCAGAAGCTTTACCCAAGTGTATCATTGTTGGAAATAGTTTTAGTACCATTGTTCAGAACATCCCTTCAAGGTTATTAAGTAAACATTACAATTATATTTTTTTAGTGGCTGATCTCTTTTGTGAGTACCCCTGTAGACTATTAGAGAGAGATAGTGATATTTTTAATGATATAAGTATTCATTATTGGAAACAGAATAATAATATGGACCTAATTTCTAAGTTATTAAGTTGTTCCTCTGAGCCCATTTATGATGAAAATGATGCAGAATTTATTAGACGTAAAAAGTGATATTAACCACAGATTGGTTTCAGGAAGTAGGTGTACAATAGTGATTACATATTGCCTTGTAAAGTTCAGATAGATTGAAAAATGCATACCAGTAAAAGATGATTATAAATCTCATAATAATTACCATTACCATAGTCTTTCACTGGATCTGTTATCCAACTTGCTTATGTTCAATAATTTGCAAAAATGGTTTCTTTATCTTAGGGAATATGACACAATGTCACCCTTGGCTGACTTGCGTAGACATTAATACCATGATATTAGGTGACCTCATAGGTTTTGGAGCGGTTAAGCAAGTATATAAAACAACCTGGAATGGTCATACCTTAGCGTATAATGCGGTTAATAACGATGACTATGTGAAGGATTTCAGAATGGGTTTAGAGTTGCTTAAAGAACTAAGCCCAAGTGAATATATAGTTCAGCTAGTAGGTTTTTGTTCATCTTCTAATGTTTTTCTAACAGAGTTCTATCCTTTGGGTAATGCCTTAAATATCCATAGTGTTTTACGTGCAAGGAAGGAAGACACTCACTTGAAAGTCAAGTTTCATTTGTGTATCAGCTATGTGAAGATTTTAGATTTTTTACATGATGGTTCTGATGGAAAAAGAGTAATGTGTGATACGAGCACACTCGATAAAACTCTGGAACAGTATTTGATCACCTCTTCTTTAGAACTCGTCTTAAATGATCTCGATGCTTTGCCCATTGTTGGAATTGATGGTATTGTTTGTGGCCACAAAGAATTGTACGGTAAATTTGTGTCTCCCGAGCAGAAATGGCCATATTCAGGACTTGCATTTAAAAATGAGCAAATGGTACCATACGATGAGAAGTCAGATATATGGAAAATACCCTCTGTCTGTAATTACTTTCTGGGTGAAGATGAAGCTGCAAAGGCATTTCGATACCATATACACCCTATCCATTCTAAATGCCGAAGGAAACGTCCAGTTGATAGACCCTCTGCTATAGAAGTACTGAAATTTTATGAATTAGTATTGTATACATATTTTGATATCAAAGCATCTAATGAAAAATTAGAACTTTGATAATTAAATCTTTCAGATATTTTGGTTCTTTACAAAATATTTTTTTTTCACTGATGGAGAATTTTTAGCATTACTGTGTTACTTGAATGTATTATATCTAGTGTAGTCACTACACGCTTTTTATAACAATCAGTGGCTTGTAAAATGAAGAATAATATCTATTGTTGCCTAATTTAGTATTGTATTTTTATTAAATGTCTAGGTTTCTTCATGAGAAAGAAGGGCAAATTTGAATTTATAAAAAATAACATACCCATCTGAACTGTATTTATAGTTACAGTCTGCAGTTTAAGAGGACTTTGGTAAGGTTACAGCACTTTGGTCATATATGTTTTGACTCTGTGGTATGACATTACTCTAGATTTCCCATACCCTACATACTGTTTGTATATGGAATGCCAGTCTCCTTTGTAACGAGTGATCACTGTGGCAAAGTGAGTGCGTTCATGACTGGCTTATCAGGTCGAGGGTTTGCGGCCCTCCGCAGTTTGAGGTTAGAAAGAGCATTTACTAAGGGATGTGATCACACCTGCCAAAATTCTCAAAACGGCACTGTCCTAGCCCTTAGTAGAAAAGTGAGTCCATGACATAAAACCGATCAGTCTCTTTTGTGATATACAAGAAACCCAGATTCATTATCCAGGAGTATCATTCTTAGTAATTATGCAAGAGCATGGTGTATTGCAAGTACTAATGTAACAAGAGTGTTTTCCTCATATATAGAAACTGACTTCCACTTTTATACTTATTCACAAATAGGACTCCATATCATGCTAAGTTAACAATGGCTACAGTTGTAATTATCTCATTTGTAGATCAAAATTATAGCTTTCCCATCCTTTACCCATGTTTCAGTATTGCATAGAAAATTAACATTCCTTTAGGAAATGATTCTCCTGTTCCATACCTCCTGACGTGCAGAGCTTAAAGGAAATGTGATCTTTATTCCCAACACCAGGTACTTGTATATTCCTGTTATTTACATCAACAACATGCAGGGTATGTACAGGAATGAGGTATCCCTCTTTCACTGTTTTATTTATGTACTGTATACTATGCAAGATGACTTTTATAGACTGGTTGTAGTCTACAATCAGCCCATAGACAACCCAGTATTGTCGAATCCAACCAGATATATCCTGTTGTCACAAGACCAGATCGCATTGTGTATGGAAACCTTTACATGCAAATTATTGTTTGCTAAAAATCAAGGCTTTTCTTTCATATCATCAAGCTCACATGAAAGACATCTATTTTTTGTATGCTTTCGGAAGGTTACTATAAATCTGGATGCTCTCCATGATGTAAATCCCCTCATTTGTTCTTACTTGGTACTCACTTCATTTTGGCATGCTCCCAGTTTACTCTCCAAGCAAGATGGCCATAAGCAAGGGAAGAAATAAAGAGAAAATTATAATTATTCTACGCCTCTTTTCATTATTCAAGGGTGAAGAAAACATACAAAAGGTAATATCAATTACTGATATTCACTATTAGTAAAAACATAAATTAAGAAGGCACGGGTTTGTAAACAAACAGCAGCCATTTTCTTCATCTCTATATTCTTCGTAAAACAATACAATCTTATAAACAAAATAAAGCATTTAACATTTAACAAAAAACAGTCTTTCTTTTACATCAGTAAATCATAAATATTATTTTCATAATTTTCCTAATTAACAGCTAAAGTATAAATCATTACCTAATAAATTATTACTATGAATAGAGTGCAAAAAATTATATGTGAAATAATTTAGGAACATTTAAAGGCCTGCAAACTAAAGAAAACGGATGCCAGCTGATGCTTAAATGAGGCATAACGAAACTAAAATAAATAACTTTGCATGATTATAAGTATTATATTTGACATACTCCCCACCATAAGGGACGAAACGTACCTTATCTTCACAAGTTTCATACATTTCAAAGTACAGTATATTACAAACATATTCCAATATAAGTTTACTACTAAATAACCAAAGATAAAAAAAAGGAGGGGGAGATTCTGATCATATACTTAATAGGCCAACTGAAAGAAACACAATTAGTACACACAATAGACCAACTGTAATCTAGGTACATTGTCTTCTCTGACAAGTACAATGCTACCAACATCTAACTTACATTTCTGATTAAAACCTTTTACTACAGGGGGAAGATTGGCTATATAATATTTCCTCCAAACATTCCAGAAGTGTTCTAATCTTTTATTCCCAATTTCCATTCTTTCATATAAATCTTCAGAAGTTACAACATGTGGTTCAATATCAACAGGGGGTTTAGATGTTATAGTCCTACCAAGGATAAAATGAGAAGGGGTGAGATAATGATCAAAATCTATTTCATCACTAACAAAGGTCAGGGGTCGAAAGTTTATGCAGGATTCAGTTTCTATAAGAATAGTTTCTAATTCAGACTTACTTACATACTTAACTCCCAATGTCTTTCTTAAAGCTAACTTAACAGACCCAATAAGCCTCTCAATCCTCCCACCCCACCATGGAGATTTTGGCACATTATACTTCCACTTAGGTGCTAAATGTCCAAATACCTTCTGTACTTCAGTGGAAGCTGCAACAAAGGTTTTGGCATTATCAGAATAAAAGACACTTGGAATACCTCTACGAGCAACAAATCTCCGTATAGCCTGCATGCAATCAATTAATGACATGGACTCTGTGAGTTCCAGATGTACTGCCCTAATTATAGCACAGGTAAAAAGCAAAATATATAATTTCTTTCCTGGATAATCAGCACTAAATAATGGACCAGCAAAATCTATCCCTGTAACTGAAAAAGGGGGAACCGGAGTAACTCTCAGATCAGGCAATGGTGCAGCTGGTTGACTGCAAGGACGACTATCATATCTACAACAACTTAAGCACTCCCTTACTACAGTTTTAGTCATTCTCCTCAAACCAAATATACAAAAACTAGTTCTTAATGATGAAACAATGCTGTTTACACCAGCATGCTTTAAATATTTATGTTGAAACTGTACTAAAAGTTTAGAAAAATGTCCTTTGGGAAGAATGACAGGGTGTTTTGAATCATAGCTCAAATCAGAAAACTGAAGTCTACCTTTAATCCTCACTAAACCATCATTATCAATAAATGGATCTAATTTTCCTAATTTACAATTCTTAAGGACTGACCTTTGATTAGATAAAGCTTGGAATTCAATGGGGAATGCCTCTCTTTGAATAACATAAATTAACTTTTTCTTTGCATTATCCAAATCTTCAGCGGTGAAGTTACTGGTCATCACACCAAAACCTAACCTTTTAGCTCTACAATTGCTTATAAACCTTCAAACATATGCAACAATTCTCAATAACTTATAAAGATTATTATATATTTCAACATCAAACATGGGAGTTACAGTTTGAACAGTTAAACATGCTAAGTTATCTTCTTCAAGTTTATGATCCACAGTCTCATTAACAGCACTATTGTTATCACTATCTTGAATACTGAAATTGGGATCTGATAGATTACTAGGACCATTAAACCAGAAGTTATTATTTACTAGTTTTTTCTGCTAATAGACCTCTGGTCATCAAATCAGCTGTATTATCTAACCCACTACAGTGGTACCAGTGACTGGGAGGTGTCAACTGCTGAATCTCTCTTACTCTGTTATTAACATACACATCCTTTATCACTGAATTACTCTTTATATTCTTTACTAGTAATTCCAACAATTTCTAGATCCCAAAATTTTTAAACATCAGTATCAGATACCTCAGATATACATAAGAGCTGGGAAGAGGGAGACATAAAATCAGATGTTGAAGACATACCTGATATTAAGCATTTTCCAATATTTCCAGACAAAACCTAACCAAATACATATTTCATGGCAACAGTTTCTCCTACCTGCTCAGCATCCTTTGGGGTTATGAGGCTCCAGTAGTAATCCAAACCAATAAGAATATCTAATTCTAAAGGAGAAGTATCATTAAAATCATCTGCTAAATTTAAATGACGGCAAGCATCTAGAATATGGGTTGGTACTACTGGTCTTACTAGTGGGTTACAAATCTTTGGAATACCTGTAGCAAAAATGGAAACAATTTTACCTTTATCATCTAAAACCTGTAATTTGTATACATTACTTTGTATATCCCTACTAGAGGCATGGCCACCAAAACTACTATAAGGGGCTTCAGTTCTGGTGACCCAATCAGGTTTGCATTTATTTACACATTTATTGCTAACTTAGGTACGATCACAGCCACTGTCAAAGAGCAGCTTAGCAGTGATAATGTCCCCCTTGTTATTTACTACCTTTACCTTAGCTGTTTGTAACACAGTCTTATTACTATAGTGACCTGACAACATTGCAATTGCAGAGGGCCCACGTGGGTTATCATTTGCTACCAGTGTATTTGCTTGGGGGACTACTGGTTCATTCAACTTAATGCCACACATGGTCACATTATGATTACCATTACACTTGGCACATTTGACCTTACACTTTCTAGAAATATGGCCACTATTTAAACATTTAAAACAAATACCTAATTCTTTCAGTTTATCAAACCTCTGTTGACCATCCAATGCTAAGAATTTAAAACATCTTCCAGATCTATGATTTTTCTTATCACAAAAACACAACTTAAGTTTTCTGTTGGAGAAATTGCATGTAATGCAGAGGCTGTGAACAACTTTTCTTTATTTTCTTTACTAAAAACTTTCTTTTTCTCCTCATTCTTAGCATTAGACCTAGGAGCTGGGGGTATGGCTCTTATACATTTTACTTCTTTCAAGAAATTCAATTTCCTTTTTGAGCCATTTTAACAACCAATCAAGATCACTTTCATGCCCACCACAATTTCTTGACCACAGTAATCTCAACTCAGTTGGAAACCTATGCACAATTATGGGAACCAAGAGAACTTCACATTGCTTGCCTGTAATACCTAGGGCATCCAAACTTCTTGTATGCTTTATCACCTCATCACGAAGGCTCCACAATTGGGTAATATAATTCTTACCTCGCTCTGTTGGTACTTGCAGAGAAAGAAGAGCCAGAACATGTGCATGAATAATGCATTCAGGTTTTCCAAATCTCTCCTTAAGTAGATTGACGACTGTCTTATAGCTGGCACTAGTGTGTGGTACTCCTTCCACCACATCCTTAGCAGGACCGTCTAACAATGACAACAAATATGTTAACTTGCTAATAGTAGGCAGATCTGTATCATCTATACGGGAGGAAAATTGATCCCAGAAACTCTGCCACTGGGTAATTTCACCATTAAATCTAGGAAGTTTTGCATGAACTGAGGACGTTCCAGTAACTGTAGAATCCTTATTATCACATACTGAAATTTCTTTAAGTCTATTGGCACACTGCAACCTGGTATGCCTAGCCTTCTGTCTAGCTGCATCTGCCTGGTCTAGATAACTGTCTAATTGATCAGAATCTATTTCTAATTCAATTTGGTTTTGCACTTCTTCTAGTTTCATAAGTCTTTTATCAAATTCATCTAGGGCTTCTACTAACTCACTAGAGGTAGGTGGTGGATCCCTGGCTAGTAAACTATCTATTGTCTTGCTAACTCGAGTCAACCACCCATCTGCTGCTGCCTTAGCCTTCTTAAGCTGCTCCATTATCTATTTTCTTGTGGATGACAGCTGCTAAAATATTACTAATAGTTCTTACCGGATACTAAAGAATTCCCGGGTCTGGGCACCATTAATATCAATTACTGATATTCACTATTAGTAAAAACATAAATTAAGAAGGCACGGGTTTGTAAACAAACAGCAGCCTTTTTCTTCATCTCTATATTCTTCGTAAAACAATACAATCTTATAAACAAAATAAAGCATTCTAACATTTAACAAAAACAGTCTTTCTTTTACATCAGTAAATCATAAATATTATTTTAATAATTTTCCTAATTAACTACTAAAGTATAAATAATTACCTAATAAATTATTACTATGAATAAAGTGCAAAAAATTATATGTGAAATAATTTAGGAACATTTAAAGGTCTGCAAACTAAAGAAAACGGATGCCAGCTGATGCTTACATGAGGCGTAACTAAACTAATATAAATAACTTTGCATGATTATAAATATTATATTTAACAGGTAATAAGAGAGTGATGATGACTTAAAGAGAACTAAACTGTGTGCGGAAGGGATGGTAAGATGGGGTTGTTACCCCATAGTACAGTATGTTACAAATGTGAGCATTAGGCTGGAAACAAGGAAGAGGAAGGTATGTAATGTAAAATAAGTGTATTCCAGAGTGAAATATGGAAAATTCAACCTAAGACCACCAGATGGTGGAAGTCGTTTCATTTCATATGGAATATTGTATTTTCCTCTTTACTATGTAGCTTTAATATAAATGATAGTTTGCGTATGTACTTTTAGAGTTATTGTGTATATCCTAAAATATGTAGAAAAAATAGTTATAAGTCATATACTGAACAAGAATTTCATGTTCAAGGATGGACATAACAGTTTACTAAAGCTTAGCTATCTCGTATAATCGCGACTTTTGGTATGCAAAATATGAAATATGAATAGAGGTCAACAGCAGAATCGACCTTTATTTATATTTATGCCACGTGTTCACATTATCGTGATAAATAAATAAATATATGAATTATGGCATTTGTGCATTCTGTGAGAATAAATTAACATCCATTTCTTTTTGTGTTGAGCAAAAAGAACTTGCCCGACAGAGGTAAACAACCTTCTTGACTCGAGGACCTGAAGGCGAGTGATAGGTCCACTTTGGCCCAAAATTGTACTAGGCAAATTAGTATTTGATCATCTCCAGATTGGGAATTCATTCAGTTAGATTGTGATAAGGTAAACTCCAATTCCAGACATTGGTAAATGTTTACTTTCACATCCCCATTCAGTGATATGAAATGACTGAATTTCGAGAAAAAATTATCTGGAACGTCTAATAAATAACAGTTTCAATTATATACCCGGTCTTTGGGGGGTATATAAATGAACAAACCAAACGTAGCATAACCGAATATGTTAAATTTCATAAAATATTACCGCAAAATGGGGTGTGAAAGTAAGCATTCATCCAAACTATATATATTTTTTGAAATGGTTAAGATTCGTTTTATGTACCCCTCCAAAATTTGTGTTTTTGTCTCATTACATAATAATTT
>JAXCGZ010000414.1:0-71913 GCA_037179515.1 Halocaridina rubra | reverse complement strand
GTTTACGATTAGATAGATACTCGCTAAACCAGCTTGGATCAATATTTAAGTTAATACATTTACTTAAAAGAATTTCATGGCTTACACTGTCGAAGGCTTTTGATAAGTCTAATAAAATTAGCAAAGATATTTTTTTCATATCTATATTATTATATATACTATTCGTAACTTTAAGCAGTGCAGTTTCCGTCGAGAGTTTTGGTCTGAAACCATGTTGGCTAATCGTTAGTAGTCTATTTGATTCTAAATATGACATAAGTTGGCATGCAACAATTTTTTCTAATATTTTAGAGAAAATGGGTAGCAGGGAAATGGGACGATAGTTTGTCACATCTTCTCTGTCCCCCTTTTTATGCAGAGGTATTACATGTGATATTTTCCAAGAGTCAGGAAACTTTTTAGTAACAATGGAAGTGTTCATAATAGTTAGAATATAGGATGCAATCATGGGTAGAGCATCTTTGATGAACTGAAATGGTATACCATCTGAACCATAAGAGCCAGAGTTTCTTAGGCTCTTTATGGTAAGAATTAGGGTAGCACAATCGATAGGATTTATCTTGAAGTACTCTCTTGTGTTTTCATTGGAAGAATTGTCATTTAAGCAATTACTCATATTCACTGAGTTGACGTTTTCTTGAGGTTTTTTCATATGTATTTTTGCCAACGTTAGCAAAATAGTTATTAAAGTTATCTGCTTTGTCTTTCAACTCCGTAATATTTTCATAACTTTCTGAGGTACTCTTTTCATTTGGTATCATGCTTCTTATCACTTTCCATGTTGCTGCTGTATCATGTCTAGAGTCATTAAATTGCTTTTTGTAAGTCTTTTTTACTTGCACTGATGAGAGATCTGACACGTTTCTTTTCTGTTTTATAACGTTCTCGGAGAGTCATATCATATCTATTCATTTTTAGCTCTTTTTGTATTTGATTTCTGATTTGCATTGCCTCTTTGATGTCATTAGTTAGCCAGGGGGATGAGGGGCGGGTTATTTTTCTTGTTACAATGGGTGCACAACTATCTAAGCATTCAAGGAAGACTTTTGTTAAAATCTTAACCTGCAAATCGACGTTCTCTGTGTTTTTAATTCTATTAAGTGCATTTGTGTTGTTGATTAATGTTTCACAAAAGATATCAGGGGAGTAATTTTTTAGACACCGGAATGTCTTGAGGAGAGGCTTCCTTTTGGGCTTGTTTATGTTTAGCATAGCAATGTTCAGCTCCTGGTCTGCAATTGGGCAGGGAACTACGTCCCACTAGGGTATACTTTCCACTTTATTTGTTATTATCAGATATATAAGAGTCCTAGAATTAGGGGTTATGCGGGTCGGTTTTGTCACTATTTGTGTTAACTTCACAGTGTTGATCACCCTTTTCATTTTGTTATCTGCTGAGAGCAAGTCATCATTAAAATCACCAAGTATGTATATAGGTTTATGACGCGCACAGATATTTCTGAATGTTTTTAGCAGATGATTGAATGAACTGGTAGGTGCTTTAGGGTGACGGTAAACACGCCCTACAATGAAAGATGGAAGTTTCTGATACTGCACTGTGATCCATAAATCTTCGAGCTCCTCAGTTTTTTCTAACTGCTTCTTGTCCCATCAGCAATCATTCAGTTCCAGGTTGTGTCACGAATTCAAGCAATTAGTTGTAATTCATCGATACTTCAACGTACTAAGTTATTGTTCTATCTTTTTTTTTGGGGGGGGGGAATGGGATAGGATAGGAGGGGAAAAAAGGGGAGGGAATTAAGGATATAAGGGAATTGGAGGGAAAAGCATGAAAATTAATCTTTTAATTTTTTTTTGATGGGATAGGATAGGAGGAGAAAAATGGGAGGGGATTAAGGATATAAGGGAATTGGAGGGAAAAGCACGAAAATTAAATAAAGAGAAAAAAGAGAGGGGCAGACCCTCGTGCTAAGTTTTGCGGAGAACCAGTCTTGTAAAAATTTATTTTATTTGTAAATATTGAGAAAGGTAATAATACAATGGTTTGTGTTATTGATATTAGAAGCAAAACATATTTCATATTGCTTGACCTTATAAATCTGTTTAAAATTTTAGACAGTAAGTCAATTCAATAGCAAAGCATATACATATAAAACAAACTAATGTATATATGAATACTATACTATTTGCAACATACACATGACACAAGTAAATATTGAGAGTTTGTACCGAAGGCTCATCTATTTATGTTTAATATTTAATAAATTTGTGCATCTGATTTGTATATTACTAAAACTAGAAACGTGAATTTGTGTGAAATTTGTTAATGCAATATTAACTTAAATCAGCGTATAGTTTCGGATGATCCATATAAAAATATTGTTTTTTGCAAAATAAAAAAAAATATCTTTATAGGTTTTGTATATTCAATGATCATATTCTACTTTCAGTTAAAGAAAATGAAATTGCAATCAAAGATGCCTCAAGGTTCCAATCGCCTTCACAGGGCTGGCTCGAGTCTAAGAAGATTGGGGATCCCAGGAACGTGTAATTTATGTTGCATTCCAAAAAGCACATGAAACTTCACAAACCAATACAAAAATTTTAAAAATTATAAATTCACTGCTCTGGATCAGGCATCACCTCTGAATATCATCTATATTAAAAAAATTTTCAAAAACCTACTTAAATACTGCTATTCTAGGTGGTATGCTGATTAGTGCATAGTTTGACTTGTTCCTATGGACTAAGTGTGGCACCTCATGCCATCACGCTTAAGCCTCTGGTCTCTCCTATCTACTCAGTTTCCTAAGATGTCTCTGCTGTGGACCATCTTAAAGACACTCTGAAATCTAATAATATGTAGTCAGCCTGGCCTTTATATAATGAGGCTTATTTCATCATAAAATTCTAGCAATTCTAGACCTGCCTCCTTCTAAACCATGTCATCTTCCTGGGAAAAATAGAAAATAAATCGAAGCAAGTGGTACTGTCCTTTTTCAGTTTTACATATTAAAGTTTTTAATAATTACAGAGTTGATTTCAATGACATGCTGATAATATGAAGGAAGTATTAATCAAAATATGAAAACAGACTATAAAGTGTTTTAAATCAATCTTTATTGATAATACATACTATGCAGTGCACATTTTCAAAAATCAGTTCTGAAAAAGAAAAGGTAGGTGAACATCCAAGGAGGTAGAGTTATTAACACATTTATTTTCTTTAATAAGTGTACATACTTCAATATTATGAAATGTACGCTATATACAGTAATATAGCTTAGTGTTCATATACATTAAATTTTTAGTTTTCACTCTACCACATTATACATGCAATATTCCCTACTTTTATAAGTATTTTTTGTTGTTGTTGTTGTTGCAAAAGGACTCAAATATACATCAAAATTGGAGCAGATATTAGGATCTTCTATTCTCCATTGCTTAATAAATTAGTACAACAAAGAATATGAATACAGGGGATCCTCGTTTAACGTCAGGATTTCGCTCCTTACAGCTGACTTTTGTCAGATTTCGACATAAGTCGGGAGAGACCTATATTTGAACCTTAGTCCCCCAACTTGCTAAAAATATATAATTTAAGACATTGGAAAATAATATAAGTTTTTAATCTATGATAAAAATAAATACTAACACTAAATTTAATAGGATTGCTTACCTTTAAAGTGTATCAATAGTAAAATTACATACAGTTCATTGCATTATTGCTTTCCTTTACTCATGTAGTTGAATTGCACACTGAAAAAGGCATTACAAGGGAGGGACTGGCTTATTGGGAGGTGGAACCTGAAGAGGCAAGTGCTGAGGAGACTAGGGCAGATGAGTCTGGAGAGGCAAATGAACATAATGGAGGTACTGGGCAGGCGAGTCTATAGAGGTAGAGGGCACATGATCATTGGGTGGGGGCTGTGCCTTCACGAAGAATTGGTCAAGGCGCGTCAGGAAGGATGCCACCTTTTTCTCATGTATTTTCTTGTAACACCGCAAGGCATCATTGATCCTTTTCTCACCTTATTGTACCTGGCAACATTGGGGTCCTGAGCCTCAAGCTTTGCCAATTATTCCTAGGTTGTTAATATCTTGAGCTCTGGGCTTGGTAGTTCTTCCTCCTCTTCAATCATCTACTTTTCCTGATGAATAAGTTCCTCAGTAGATAACATCTCGCCATGAGATTCCAGGAGCTCTTCTACATCATTAGCCTCCACCTCCACCATTAGCTCCTTAATCATGACAACTACATTCTTAGTTACAGCCTCAGTTGTTTCCTCAAAACCTTAGAAGTCATTCACAAAACAGGAGCATGCTTCTTTCCATATCCCATTCAAGTTGGTTTGCATCACATGCTCCCAAGCATCAGCAATATGCTTCAAAGCATGAAGATATTGCACAACTTCCAGAAGTCCTTGAGACTCAAGTTCTTGTACTTTTCAGTTGCCCTAAGAGCCATAGCAATTGTTCTTCAGAGGTAGTAGGCCTTGAAAGAGGCAATGACCCCCTAATCCATTGGCTGTAACAGGGAAGTGGTATTAGGTGGAAGATAAACAACCTTTACATTAGGATGAAAGTCATCCAAATGGGCAGGGTGACTAGGGACCCTGACCATGATAAGCAACACCTTAAAGGGCAGACCCTTAGAAGTACAGAACTTCTCCGCTTAAGGGATAAAATGGTTGCTGAACCAGTTGATGACCATAACTCCTCTCCCACTAACAAATGTTTCTGGTCATTAGACAAAAACCTCTCCAAAAAATTCTGTCTCTCAAGCCTTCCATCTCTCATTCGTTCAGATGATTCTATAGCTTGCTCTCCCACTGACAAAGCCACTCTCTTTGGCTCTCATATTTCTGCCACCTCTTCCGTAAACAATTCTAGCGCATCTCTCCCTCAGTCTTTACCCCTCTCTAACCCTATGCCCTCCCTTATCCTTTCTTCACCCAAAGTTCATAATGTTCTTCGCTCGCTACAGATGAAAAATGCATCTGGTCCCAATGGTATCCCTGCAACATTCCTTAAGGAGTTCGCAGATCTAGCTCCTATGCTTTGCCGTCTATTTTGCCTCATTCTCTCAACCAGTATCTATTCTTTATCTTGGAAATATGCTCTAGTGCAACCTGTTCCTAAGAAGGGTGACTGCTTTGGTCCATCAAACTACTGATGTATTGCCCTAAGCTCTGTTATCGCTAATATTTTTGAAACTTTACTCAATGCTCACTTATTGAAAAGTCTTTGAATCTAACTCACTTATATCCGATCACCAGTACGGTTCCAAAAGGCAAGGGCCTAGTCCTCCATATCTCTGGGTTTGTACTTTTGACTGTTTTTTTCTGTCTGTCATTTTCCTTTGTGTGATATTACTCATCTATGCCTTTTCCTTAACCTTTTTCTTTTCCTTTGTCTTGATGTTTTCTTGTGCCCAGGCCTTTATTGATTAGGGCAGTTTTTGCCTGTCCCAGTGTCACACACACAAACAAAAAAAGCAGTTAAAACACTAGGCACAATGTGGTGGGCAGGAATAAACTGAGTGGTGGTTCTTCTTCCTCTCCTAATGCTGCGTATCACCATATTTTTACACGACACTAATCAAACTGTTTTGAATAAAATTGTATTTACGGCTGTTTCTTTCTCTTTAAATTCAATATAATCCTTTACTATAAACAAATATATTAAGAAATAAATAAATAATGCCATTAACTTGATAAAAACGAATTAAGCTGTGCTGATAGCTGTATATTTGCGTGTATATTGAATAAAAACTTATTTACAGCTTTTTTTTTCGAAATTCAGTAAAATCCTTCAATCTCACCAAGTATTTAAACAAATAAATAAATAAATCCATTAACTTAATACATACAAACACAGCTCTGCTGCTAGCTGTTTATTTGTGTATATTTCAAAGAAAATCTTATTTACAGCTATGTTTTTTTTTTATTCAGGATATTCCTTCAATATAACCAAATATAAAAACAAGTAAATAGGTTAAAAACAGGACAAAAAATTAATCTATTGGCCTCAGACATAATGGCGAAACGACATAACTCAGAACGATGTTATACAAGACTCCCATATACATAATTACTTATAGTAGGTTATCATAGTGTAACATTGATGATATTGAAGTTATGAACAATCTCTTGATATTTTCTGTAAAGTTTTAACCTCAAAGATACAGAAGAGGCATTTTAATTTACCATTTAAGCATATCCTACAAAACTGTCCACTTCGGTACAGTAATTTTTTATTTTTATTTTTTATTAGTGTGACACCGGGACAGGCAGAAACTGCCCTCATCAATAAAGGCCCGGGCACGAGAAAATACCAAGATGAAGGAAAAGAAAAAGGTTAAGGACAAGGCAGAGATATATCCTGAAGATTATGATGCACATAGAAGTGTTTATTCTCATAATACCACCACCATCAAAGTTAATGAACTTATTGTAAATTAAATACTGTACATGATTTTTTTTTTTTTTAGATTCTCCACCCACGGATGGGTGGAACGGGTCATGGAGGACCCATAGGGTGGTCTCCAACCGGCACAGGCCCCAATCCCCCCACTGTGGTGCCAAGCCACAGCAGTAACCTCCCCAGTAAACAGCGTAAACTCTCTTGCCTGGACGAGGCGCGATCCGTCGACCTCGCGAATGCGAGGCCAGCGCGTTACCACTGTACTAGCCAGGAGGCTCTGTACATGATTATTAAAGATTAAGAGATGAGTTCGGATCTCAAAGAATCAAAAGAATTTTTTTTTTCTCAATTTTATGACCATGATGGCCATGATTTTAAATACAGAATTTTTATCAAATGAGTGTCACATACTCATTACTGTATTATTATATGTTATTTATTAAATCTGCTTATAGATCACTGTTATCCACTCATAACGATATCTAAAATATATTATCATGTATGATGGTATACACAGAATGAAAGTATGTACTTGTATATATGTATACTTGTATATAGTACATGTATGCTATACAGCATGGTGTGAAAACTTAATACTATCATTCAAAGTAAATACTAAAATACTCAAAAGAATTCAATAACATATTCAGGATAATATTCCTCTTTATCATACTTAACATACACAGTTGGGGCTTCCACATTATCAACTGTAGTATCATACAATGCATTAACACTGGGATTGCTTGGAGGTTGTGTTAATGCTGGGTCTCCTTTCGCAATTGCACCAATTATAACTATGGCAAAAAACACAGTGAAACGACCATAATCATTTGGCACACAATAATTGCGTGCAATAACAGCACTGTAAGAGAAAATAATAAATTTATTATTCTTTAAGCTTAATAGTAACATAAGGCAGTGGTATGTCAATTTGTTTATTCTCATCCAGATTCCTTACCTAGAAAGTATTATATATGCATCTCAGATTTTATTACATGCCGAAATTATACTGGAAATAATAATACCTGTGAGAAAAGTATGATCCTTTTCCGTAAATTTGCTCGTGGGTTATTCCTTGTCGCCAATCAATGTTCTCTTTGCAGACAGTGTCAATATAATTAGGGTCAGTGCCATGAAAGAGCTTTTGTACGTTCATCTGAGAGCCATCATACCTGCGGGATAGAAAATGTAGATAGTTCATTCTCTAGTGGGAGAGAAGTGACTCTCAGAGCTAGAGGAATTTATCTACATGAGTATCATCAGCTATAAATTTATTTTAAAAAGGGTGTATTAAGTTTTGAGAAGCGACAACAGAGAAATGTAAATAGCATCATTAATAATATATTCATATGTTAAGATAAATTCAAACTAAAGATTAAAACCAGTTTCTCTGACTTCACAGTATGTGATAACCTCTGCATATAAAGCATCTTACCTCTGAGAAAGGAGTAACTTTTTGTATTGGAAGAGGCGCCAAAGATATGGATTTTGCAGTCTTTGAATCTTTAGTATGTTGGCATTAGGCAAAGTAAGACGTAAACGACCTGAAACTTCTTGAAATTCAGGGCTATTAGGATCTAATGCGACAAGTAAATGAGTCTGATTCTCACTCATTTTATTCCAGTAAGCAGGAATAGCAGTGCATGAGTCATCCTCTGGTGTTTGCTTTTTCTGATAAGCAAGGCGAGATGGACGTCTCCTGATTTCTCTCACTGTGTTCGTAGATATATTAGTTTGCAGCATGTTTATGAAGTCGAGCTTGTATCTGTTATGTGCATTATTTATATCAAAGCCAGAATTTGGATCTGAAAGGTATTTCTTCTCAATATCAGCACTTGTAACGTTACAAACCATATTCTGATTTCCAAGGCTGTCAACTTGCCCGTACACAACCCAGGTTCCTTTTTTATCTTGGAAATACCATTCAAAGACTGTAGCCTTTGGACTACTTGAAATCACTGATGACTGTGTTGATAATCTACGAATATTTAGATGCAATTTGTTGCAAGCCATTGTCATAGACTTAAAGTCTGCCTTCCAAGAAGAAGCTCCAAGTATGATGAGGAGTTCCTTAGCTTCAAATTCTAACTTGCCTTGATCAAGAACTGGCAACTCAACCTCACCAGTATTTACATTGCGATAAGCTTTTTCCAATATTTTAGAATGGAAAACTTTGAAATTATACCAGTTGCCCTTACTTTCAAACTGCCAATGGAATAAACTCTTTGTATGAAGTTTTTTGCAACCACTTTTGGTATCTTTACATCTATCATCAATTGAAAACAAACAAACTTCTGGAATTTCTACATTGCCCAATACATCAGTGGAGTTAACTGTCTTCTTTTTTTTCCTAGGATTGTCAAGCTGTTTCTTTTTTATTATCTTAGCCTGTTCAGTTACTTCCGCTGAAGACTCAGACATATCACATTCACTGCTAGAACTTTCTAGGCGTTTATTTTTTTCATCCTGTTCCCTTCTGGTAATAACTTTTTCGTCCTCACTGGTCATATTCATTCCAGAACTAGAGGGCTGTTCTGCTTTAGGAATTGCAACATGTGCTAATAAGACTTTATTAGGTTTTTCATTTGTAGGAACTCCAAGGTTTCTGAAATGCTTAATGCATGATGGAGCAAGTAGGTTATGGTTTAGAATACACTTTTCCTCAGAACATTTACCTTTGCCTACAATATAATTCATACAAATGTGGAGGAAATTACAGTGTTCAGCTTTTCTGCATCCTCTGTCATTATTATAATATATGCAAACTCGGAGTTGTGATTTGTCCCTGCAAGCCTTTCGAACGATTTGGTGTAAGACCCTTTGATCAATTAGATCTAAATACAACTTAGATAAAATTGTACTATTGTGAGCAGTATCCCACCTATGTCCATACATGCAAGACTGTATCATGCAGTTTTCAGTGGCATAGGCCTTGCAGATATGGAGCTTGCCACAAGATTCAATTTCAGTGCATCCACTCCTTGTGGAATACAGATGGCATAAATCCAATTTTGGAACAAGTTCAATTACTGCTTGCTTTCCATTTCCCATGACAGAGAAAAGATCTTTTCGAGACTTTGAAAGGTTGACAATAATATCAGGATTCACTTCAACTTGACGGCTCAATGTTTCTGCAGTACCAAACTGTCTATTAAAGAGAGCAAGTGTTTTAACAAGTACATCAGCTGTAAGTCTGGAATCCAATACATTTTGTTTAGAAGGCTTACCATATGATACAGCTGCATCATATGATGGAGGAGGAATATTATGAAACATACTAAATGGTTCAGAAAGAACATTACCACTTCTAGGAATGGGATACCCAGCTTGATGGGTAGCTGAATAATTATGACCAGATAGAATACCAGCATAGTTTGCGCTGGTAAAAGTAGCGTTTTGAAGCCCTACATTGTCATATGCAGAATAAACATTACCAAGATCAGTCTGAGGTGGAATATTTTCATAATGTTTAGATTTATAGGTCATACCAGGAATTTGATGATGTACACCCCTGTTTGGGTTCTGAGCCAGGGGACTATGACAAGGCAAATGTGGGAGGTTTGGTATGAATAAAGGATGCACACGATCTGGAAGACTTTCATTAGCTGGTATTTTCACATTACCATCATTGCCTTTTCTCTCTATATTTTTCTTGATTCCCTTAGATACATCAGTCTTTCTACACTGCTTATCTCCTACACCAAGATCTTTCACTGATTTGTTCCAATTAGATACATCAGTCTTTCTACACTGTTTGTCAACTGCACCAAGAGACTTCACTGATTTGCTTCCCTTAGATACAGCAGTCTCCCTACACTGTTTGTTTCTTGCACCAAAACTCGTCATTGATTTGCTTCCTCGGGTATTCTGGAATACATCAAATAAAACATTAAATAAAATGCCGCCTCTCTAGAGATACAACATACATACACATACACACCCCTTGCAAGGGTGGGTGGCAGAGCCAAAAAACATGCTTTTACCATGATCCACACATACCTCAAACAATCCTCTTAGCTCCTTGGGAATAAAGGGTTGCCACATTTCCCCCCCCCATCCACTCTACTTGGGTCACCAACAAGGTAGACAGGTAAGGATATTCTACAATGAGGCCTGAGAGGTGCACCTGAGATGCCCCCACCGCTTCATGACATGGCATCTCCCCTCACACCAGTCCCTCAGAGTTCACTGAGCCAGCAGTTGCAAGAAATCCCTTTGGCCAGTGTCACCTATATTCAATCTTCCTCCACTCATTCCTATCTCTTGCATGCTCCCTTCCCTGCTCCACTGACATTCCATGTGCATTCAGTGCCCTATTCACGCTATCCATCCATCTCATTCTAGGTCTTCTTGACTTAACTCCAATCACTTATGCAATTCACACTCTACTCACTATTTATTCATCACTGATCCTTTCCATGCATCCAAACCAGCTTAACACTATCTAATCTAACCTATCTGAAGTTTCCACTCAATACCCATTCTCTGCTAGACATCCTCATTTCTTACTCTATCTATTCTAGATACACTAATAATACTGCTCAAGCATCTCATCTCCATTACATTTAACTTGTTCCTTTTATCCTCTCTTGCATCCCAAGTCTTCTCCATACAATGTTGTCAGCACAATCACACCATATACCCTTCTCTTTGTATTCCTTCCCAAATATCTAATTCTCATTACACTCCTCAACCCACCTAGACATTTGCTTGCTTTCTTCACTTTATGACTAACCTCTGCATCCACGAGTCCACTCCTGGATACATGCAACCTCAGATACTTTAAACTTTCAACTTCTTCAAGCAACTCTCCATTCACTCCTACACTGACTCTTTTAATATTGACACTCCTCGAGCACCTCATGACTTTAATTTTAACAATATTCACTCGCAATTCCTTCATTCACACACACTAAGAAACTCAAGTCATTAAATGAACTGCCACTATTGGATACATGCAACCCCAGATTTTAAGGCCACTTTTGTTCCTTGTATATGTAAATGACCTACCAGAGTCTGTAAATTCATTCATGAATATGTTTGCAGATGATGCAAAGATTGTGAAGAAAGTAAAAAACGAGAACAATGGTAGAGAACTTCAGGAGGATCTAAATAATCTGCATGAGTGGTCAGAAAAGTGGCTAATGAAATTCAATACTTCAAAATGTAAGGTAATGAGAATGGGTACAAGTGCAATAAGGCCCAAGCTTAACTACTCGGTGGCTGGAGTACAACTTCAAGAGACAGAAAATGAGAGAGATCTAGGAGTAAACATACTGGCAGATTTGTCTCCAGAAATACATATAAATGGCATAGTAAGGGCAGCATATGCATTCTTATCAAATATAAGGGTAGCCTTCAGGCACATGGACAAGGAAATGTTCAGAAATATTTATGTAACCTATGTGAGGCCAAAACTCGAATATGCAGCCCCCTTTTGGAATCCGCACTTGAAAAAGCACATAGCTAAGCTTGAAAAAGTTCAAAGACATGCCACGAAACTGGTGCCAGAAATACGCAATCTCAGTTATGATGAGAGGCTGAGGGAATTAGACTTACCATCACTCGAAGCTAGAAGAGTGAGGGGGGATATGGTGACAGTCTTTAAATTCCTTCATGGTTATGATAGAGTGGATAGGGATCGATATTTTGATATGGCTGGCTCTAGAACTAGAGGTCATAGTTTGAAGCTTCGTAAGAAAACTTCTTTGCAGGATGGAAGGAAATACTTTTTCAGTGTAAGAGTAGTTGATAATTGGAATTGGCTAAGCAAGGAGGTAGTTAATGCTATCTCAATCCATAGTTTTAAGGACAGGTATGATAAGTATCACTAAGTATAAAATGGAACCGATGAGGAGACGGGAAGATACGAGCTTTGGGCTCTTTCCCGTAAACACAATTAGGTAATCACACACAAACATATATATATATATATATATATATATATATATATATATATATATATATATATATATATATATATATATATATATATATATATATACACACACCTAGTTCTCAGAATAACGTCTAGATAGGTTCTCAGAAGTGTCGGGTAAATGGAAAATCGCGTGAAAAAACGAGTCATTTTCCATTAGAAACAATGATAAAGGGCATAGATACATTCCAAACCTTACATAGACACACCATACCAAAGATATAAGATAAGTAAAAAATATTTTATTATTACATAGCAAAGCAGAGAGCCCTGTATCTATTTTTAAGAGTATACAAAAGATGTTCATATTCACTTTACAGCTAGAAATTAACATACATTATTGTACTGTACTCAATTATGCAGTGGGCAACAGTCATACAGTACACTGGGACATGCATGGTGGCCGTCAGCAAGTAACTTATGCGGTAGAAGAGGAGGAGGATGCAGGAGAACGAACCTCTATCTGCAAATGTAAACAAAGATAAAATAAAAATGATAAATAACCAAAGCAAGACTAAAACACGAGAAAAAATTATTATGCAATGCCTAAATCTACCATATGACAGATTAAAAAGACTTAATCTACATTCTCTAGAGAGGTGCAGAGTTAGGCGGGATATGATTGAGGTGTATAAATGGTTTAAAGGGATTAACAAGGGTGATATTAATAAAGTTTTGAAAATTCATGATCAAACCAGAACTCGTAATGGGTAATGGATTTAAGCTTGATAAATTTAGGTTCAGAAGGGAAATTGGTGAAAACTGGCTTGATAATACCGTAGAGTATTCCTAGTAGGATAATAAATGCCAATACCCTAAACACCTTCAAATGTAGATTAGATAGACTTATGACAGAGGTAGGGTGGGTGTACACTGATAAATAATGATGATGATCTTTTCTTATTGTAATCCTCTTTTGTACTCGTGGAAGAAGCGTCCGCGGGCGCTTATTTAAAAAAAAAAAAAATTTTTTTTTTTTTTGGAGGGGGGCATTATTCACGAAATCCGAATTTTATACTATTATTTTTTTGGGGCGTTATTGCAATTTCATGGATAAAAAAATTGCACATAAAAGGAACAAGGTTTATATATATATATATATATATATATATATATATATATATATATATATATATATATATATAGAGAGAGAGAGAGACTGGGGAATACGCTGGTGTACATAACTCAATAATGGCCGCGTAGCAAACCAAGCCCTTCTTTCACTCAGAATCTCGTATTTTTCTCGATCGTGTTAACTGCTCACTTTAAATCGATTAACACGATTGCATACGTGTTATTCCAAATTCGCCTAAAAGGCGAGGTGACTTTTATATATATATATATATATATATATATATATATATATATATATATATATATATATATATATATATAATATATATATATATATATATACACCTAGTTCGCTTTTTATTTTAGTAAATAAGCAAACGCCTCGGAGGCTCTTCCCCGCCATGCTGCCATGTGCTTCAGTATGTTTTTACCCAGTATAGTGAGTGGATATATCTCGTGTTCTAACTGTGTTTGTGTTGCAGTTTGTGTTTTCAGTTCTTTTATATTTTAAAGATTATATATTGTACAATCATGGCCAGTAAAATCCTAGGAAAAGACTGGGTAAGTGCTTCTACTCCCAAAAGAGCGAGAAAGGCCATAATTCTTGAAATAAATTTGCAAGTGTTCGGCAATTACGAGAGTACGGTTGCCATTAAACTGGCGATGCATCTCAGTGATTGTTATGGTTTTCAGTTCTTTTATATTTTAAAGATTATATATTGTACTATCATGGCCAGTAAACACTTAGGAAAAGACTGTGTAAGTGCTTCTACTCCCAAAAGAGCGAGAAAGGCCATAAGTCTTGAAATAAAATTGCAAGGGTTGGACCGTTATGAGAGAGGTGAGAGTATGGTTGCCATTAAATCGGCGATGCATCTCAGTGAATGTTATGGTTTGTGTTTTCAGTTCTTTTATATTTTAAAGATTATATATTGTACTATCATGGCCAGTAAGCACCTAGGAAAAGACTGTGTAAGTGCTTCTACTTCCAAAAGAGCGAGGGAGGCAATAATTCTTGACATAAAATTACAAGGGTTGAGCCGTTATGAGAGTGGTGAGAGTATGGTCACATTAAACCGGCGATGCATCACAGTGAATGTACATACGCACTATCCGTGAAAATGCGGAAAAAATAAATAAAAGTGCAAAAGCTGGTTTTAGTTTAACTGTGGCTAAGTCTTCATATTCTCGATCAGATATTAGGGAGAAAATGGAAAAAATGGTGAATAAGAAGTCTTCATATTCTCAATCGGATATTATGGAGAAAATGGGAAAAATGGTAAGTGTACGTGGATAAGCATTATGTGTGTGGATATATCTCTTGTTATAACTGTGTTTGTGTTTTCAGTTCTTTTAAATTTTGCAGATTATAGTTTACTATCATGGCTAGTAAACGCCCAGGAAAAGACTGTGGAAGTGCTTTTACTCCCAAAAGAGCCAGAAAGGCAATAAGCCTTGAAGTCAAGATTCAAGTGTTGGCCCAATATGAGCGTGGTGAGAGTACGAGCACCATTAAACAAGCGATGCATCTCCAATAAAGCACGCTGCGCACTACCCGTGATAATGTGGACAAGATAAAGACAAGTACCAAAGCTGGTGTTAGCTTAACTGCGGCTAAATCTTCTTATACTCGAACGAATATTATGGAGAAAATGGAAAAAATGCTAAGCATGTGGATGAATATCAAGAACAAACAGCAAACAAATCTGCCATATAACATCATCAGGGAAAAAGCGTGTGAAATTTACGAACATTTGAAATCCCAGGTGGAAGGCGAAGAAGTGAAACCCTTTACAGCTAGCTCTGGTTGGTTTTCTAATTCCAACGTAGGTTTGGTTATTGCTACCGAAAATTACAAGGCAAAAGCACATCAGCTGATACGGATGCGACAAAGTGGTTTCCAAACGAATTAAAGGCCATCATAGAGGAAGGGGGATATACGTCAAGGTAAATTTTCAATAAGGACGAAACTGCTTTATTCTGGAAGCGAATGCCAGAAAGGACGTATATTTCCATAGAGGAAAAACGTGCTTCAGGATATACGGCAGCAAAAGTTCGCTTTACCCTACTGATTGGTGCTAACGCTGTGGGTGACACAAAGCTGAAGCCGGTAATGATTTACCATTCGAAAAATCCTCGTGCACTAAAGGGTTACTATAAAGAGTTACTTCCAGTGCACTGGTATTCAAATCCGAAAGGATGGATGACAGGGAGTATTTTTAAAGATTATTTCTTGACACGTCTCCCAAACGAGTTAGAAGTCTATTGCAAGAGTCATGATTTACCATTCAAAATTCTTCTAATTTTAAATAATGCTCAATCTCATCCTCCGTCAATCGCCGATATTCATCCTAATATCAAAGTTGTCTTTCTGCCGCCAAATACAACTTCCTTACTCTAACCAATGGACCAGGGGGTAGTGCAGATGCTGAAATCACACTACCTCCAGCATTCTTTTAAAGATCTCAGCATTAATACTGACGTCAGCATGGCCGACCTTGAGAGAGCAGCTGAGGCCGACGATATTTCAGAGCTAAACATAAAGAAGACTGCGGTTAAGGCATACTAGAAAAAATTTAAAATCAACACGCCATATGGTTTGTGAAGGATTCTTGAGGATTCAGCGACGTTGATGAGGAGGATGTGGATGCTCTTCTTGCCTCCCACATGGAGGAATTGACTGCCAAGGATTTGGAGGACATGGAAGATGAACGACAACATCAGCAGAGGGAGGAACTCAAAGCAGCAGCACTTTCTGCGAGCCCCATGAAATCACTCACTGTGAGTCGATTGACTAACTTTTTTCACCTGATCGAGAGTGCCTTGGATATATTGGATAAGGACGATCTCAATATAGAGCATACAGGCGTGACATCCAGAAAAGCTATGCATGATATTTCCTGCTATAACAATATTTTAAAAGAAAAGATGAGGATTGCACGGCCGGCAACTCTTGATGCTTACTTTTCAGTCAAAAAAAGGTGATATTGATGACCCTCGGCCCAGCACATCTAAGCAGTATGAACCACAACTACAACCAGGGGTTAGCTCTCCCCATTCCTCCTCCTCCTCTTCACCTCCCTCTCCTACCGTTTAAGTCACCTTGTCAATGCCACCCAGCTCGTCCCAGTATGACTGTTGCCCATCATACATAGATTGAGTACACCTATGTAATCTTTTACATAATTTTTTAAGTTATGTTTTTAATATCAAACTACAATATTATATTCAGTCATTGCATATTTATAAAAGATGAGTTTTCTAGTGTTGGTTTTCATATTTTTAATGGTAGCTTTATTTGTTTTTGCAGCTAGGGGTTGGCTCTTCCACTTCCTCCTCTTCTCCTATCGCTTATATCACTTGCTTGCCTCAAACACGCTCGACGTCTGTTGCTCGCCGTATATAAAGAGAGTAGAATGTGTGTAATATATTTTATTTACATCATTACTGTGTACTGCATAATGAAAGAAAAATACTAGTCTTCCTATTATTAATTTTTTCTTTTACTTCATCTTTATTTATTTTTCCAGCTAGGGGTTCGTTCTAACGCTTCCCTCTCCACTTCTCCTACCACTTAAGTCATGTGCTCGCCGCCACCACGCTTGGCCCATACCTGTTGCTCACCGTACTATAGAGTGAGTAGAATGTGTTTTATATTTATTTTTGTTACAGTAATTCAGGTGTTGCATAAGGAAAAAATTTTAGTTTTCTAGTCTTGCATTTGTTGTTAGTTTTTTTATGTTTGCAGATACAGGTTCGTTCTCCTCTTCTAATACCGCTTATGTTAAGTGCTGACCGCCACCATGCTCATCCCATATCTGTTGGTCACCGTACTATAGAGTGAGCAGAATGTGTTTTATATTTTTTTTGTTATAGTAATTCAGGCATTGCATAATGAAAAAAATTTAGTTTTCTAGTCTTGCATTTGTAAATTGTTTTTTTACATTTGCAGATAGAGGTGCTTATGTCAAGTGCTCATCACCACCATGCGCATCCCATACCTGTTGGTCACCATATATATAGTGAGTAAAATGTGTTTTATATTATTTTTGTTACAGTAATTCATGTGTTACATAATGAAAAAATTTAGTGTTCTCATCTTGCATTTGTTAATTGTGTTTTACATTTGCAGATAGGAGTTCCTTCTCCTCTTCTTATACCGCTTATATCAAGTGCTCACCGCCACTATGCTCGTCCCATGCCTGTTGCTCACCATATAATATAGTGAGTAGAATGTGTGTTATCTTTGTTTTTTCTTATAGTATTTCAGGCATTGCATAATGTAAATTTTTTTTAGTTTATTTGTATTGCTTTTGTTAATTGTTTTTATTTTATCTTTGATAACACTTGCAGATGGGGTTCGTTCTAATGCTTCCCTCTCCTCTTCCACTACCGCTGATATCACGTGCTCACCACCATCACGCTCAGCCCATACCTGTTGCCCACCGAACTATAGAGTGAGTAGAATGAGTTTTACATTTAGGCATTGCATAATAAATTTTTTTTTAGTTTTTTAGACTTGGTTTGATTATTTTTTATTTTTATTTTATCTTTATTTACGTTTGCAGATAGAGATTCGTTCTCCCGCATCCTCCTCCTCTTCTACCGCTTAATTTATGTGCTCACCACCACCATGTACATCCCAGTGTATGCCTGTTGCCCACCGCATAATAGAGTACAGTATGTTAATTTCTTGCAGTACAGTAAATCTAAATATCATTTGTACTCTTAAAAATAGATACAGGGCTTTCTGCTTTGTTATGTACTTGTAAAATATGTTTTACTTTCCTTATATCTTTGGCATAGTGTGTCTATGTACGGTTGTGGAACGTATCTATAAACATTATCATTGTTTCTTATGGAAAATGACTCGTTACATAACGCGAAAATTACATTACGTGGCACTTCTGAGAACCTATCTTCACATTATTCTAAGAACTAGGTATAAATATATATATATATATATATATATATATATATATATATATATATATATATATATATATATATATATATATATATATATATATATAAGTAGTCCTCAGATTACATCAGGGTTCAGTTCCTGATATGTGACGTAACCCGATTTTCAGCATATGTCGGAATACACCTGAATAAAAACCTAGGTCCCCCACCTATGCTAAAAATAAATAATCTAAGACTTATAAACATAATCAAAGCTCATAATGCAAGACATAAAAGTAGTAAAAGTACACTATACAATATTGCATACCTTTACTCCTGTGGCTGGCCTGCATCATCAAGCCCCATCTAATTTAAGGGGAACCTTCATAACATTTCAGCGTTTGGCTCTATATGCATACGTGTCTTCAACACAATATCGACATTTATTACATTATGCATCAAATATATACCACTCTATAATGTAAAATACATTCAAAATATTTACAAGTTCTGTATATACAAATAAACTATACAGTAGATTATAAAAAAGTCTAAAATCTTTCCAGTTTCACTTTTTCATGTCTTCTTCAACACAATACAGTACATATCTACATTTAACGAATTACGCATCAAATTTTGTATATACCAAAGTGTGTAGAGAATAGTATATTTGTATATATTTTTATGTATTTTTTATATATACAGGAGGCCCCCACTTTATGTCAGGGTTCCGTTCCTGAGAGTTGACCTATGTTGGATTTAAACTTAAGTCAGAACACACCTATTATTCAAAGCTAGGTCCCCCACAAATGCTAAATATAAATACTTAAAGACAGAAAAATAATCTAAGGTCTTAATCTAATACATTAAAATAGTTAGTGTATTATACAGTATTGCTTACCTATACTACTGTTGTTGATTTGCATCTGGATAACTGGTATGTCGAAAAATTGATTTATTAATTATTTATTGGTCTCTGATGTAGTCTCGGACAATTTAAAACGGGGACTCCTCAGGGGTTCCCGTTTTACATCATTCAGAGTAACCTCGTTCTGCCATTACATGAGAGGCCAATAAATAATTGATAACTTATTAATAAATCAAGTTTTTTACCTACCTGGCTTGTGCAGTAAATTCGAATTCATGTGGTGAACAGTTTGTAAGCCAGGCAGATGAATACACATGTAGCAGCACTGTTCATTACGTATATATCAAGTTAATGGTTTTATTTATATATTTGAAGGAATTAGATTTAATTTATTTACAAAATAATCAAATACATAGCTGTAAATACAATCTTTATGCTTAAAAGTTTGTTGAGGTTGGCAGAAGAATAGTCACACAGCATTGTTGTATACATATATACTGTATCAAGTTGATGGTTTTATATATTTATGTATTTGGTTATTTGAAGGAATTAGATAAATTTATTAACAAAATTACCAGCTACATAGCCGTAAATACGATCTTTATGCAAAAAAAGTTTGTTGAGGTTGGTGGAAGAATAATCATACGGCATTGTTTTGTGCGCATTTACTATATCAAGTTCATGGTCTTATTTATTTGGTTATTTGAAGGAATTAGACTATATTATTTACAAAATTGCCAAATACATAGCTGTAAATACGCTCTTTATGCAAAAAAATTTGTTGAGGTTGGCAGAAGAATAGTCACACAGGATTGTTGTATACATATTTATCAAGTTAATGGATTTATTTATTTATGTATTAGATTATTTGTGATGAAATAAAAAGTATCTGAATTCCAGATCAAAACTTAGCACGAGAGTCTGCCCCTCCCTTTTTTATCTCGTACTTTATTTAATTTTCGTGCTTTTCCCTCCAATTCCCTTATATCCTTAAGCCCCTCCCCTTTTTCTCCTCCTATCCTATCCCAACCAAAAAAAAAAAAAAGATTATTTGAAGAACTTAGATTTAATTTAATTACAAAATTACCAAATACAAATTTAGGAGAATGATAGAAACCAAGGACAGAACAATAAGAACACATTTATAAGAGAAATGTCTTTGTAAAGGCATTGCTTCTCTCGTCCACCATTTGCTGTGGATACATACTTTCAATATTAAGATGTTATAAGTGCTTTGGATGGGTGACCAGCTTGACACGCATCCCAGTGAGCCTCCTGTTTATGTTGTAGAGAGCAAATAGATTGTTTATTGCTGAGACAATGTGAAAGGGGGATAAGAAGTGTTGGCCACTTTTTCATGTGCTCATTTGCTGGTGTTAAGCCGTTTGACCTTAAGTTGGATATGGGGGCTGAAGCTATGCAGTTATTCAGATGCAAGCCAACCACAGCATAATTTTATGTCTTAGATTAAGAACTTGGATTATTTTCTGTGTTTTAAAGTTTTTATTATTAGCATTGATGGGGGACCTTGGTTCAAATTTAGGTGTTTTCCGACTAACGTCGAAATCTGGGTTAAGTCCACTATAAGGAACGGACCCCTAAGTAAAATGGGGATCCCCTGTATACAAAAGTCTAAAACCTTTCCAGGATTGAACGGCTTAACCTCAGCGAATGAGCAAGAAAACAATATGGCATATGAACAGGAGCTGGGTGTTGCTTCTTCTTCCCCCTTTTCTATTATCGTGGCATTAAACATTCTATTTGCTTTCGCCTGAATCAAATGGAGGCTTACCGGGATACGCTGTCGATGCTGGTCATCCAGCATGATTTCAATCATCAGCCCACTACACTGCTTAGTAAGCACAGCATATGAGCACAAAACAATATGGTGTACAAGGGTAAACTGGGAGACGCTTCTTCTTCTTAGTCTAATGCAATGTGACGACGTATTCATCATCATACTCAACAAACTTTTTCACATGAAGATCGTATATATGGCTGAGTATATGGTAATATTGTAAATAAATTAAAGCTAATTTCTTTACATAACCAAATACATAAACAAATTAATAAATAAACCCATTAACTTGACAATTACATATACATCAAGGCCTTGTGACGACATATTTGTAGAGGGGTTGTTGTTACTAGAGCATGGGAGAGATTATTAAAGCATAGGAATTGTAATAGAAACTATATTATTGGTAACAAGAGTCCGGTTACAAAAATAAAGATTGTACTCGTCTATAATATTCATTTTAAAAATGAGTGTAATGCTTTTTACTAACAAAAAATTATATCTGCAATTCATATCATAATTGTTCAAGAAAAAAATATAATTACTATTTAGAAATAAAGAATAAATATTTTTACCACATATACAAATCATAATACACTGATATATATAAAATGATAATGTCGGATTCTCTGAAACAATACTTGCAAAAAGTCTACAGTATACAATATGAATGATAAATAAAGGTTTATAGAATGTTCATACACAACACTAAAGAGCCATTTAAGGAGGGTTGTTTGCTCTAAAATTACAACTTCGTCTGCCATGCTCAACAAATTGTTCTGCATGGAGATCATATTTATGGCTATGCATTTGATAATTTTGTAAATTAATTCAATCTAATTCCTTAAAATATATAAATCATAACAAATTAACAGATAAAGACATTAACTTGATATATACATACAACAATGCTGCTAGATGTGTATTCGTTTGCTATGATCACAAACTGTTGAGTATGTGGTTTGTATTTACCACACAAACCAAGTAGTTCAAAAAATTTATTTATTAACCTTCTCGCACAAGGTGACGCCAATGACGTGTATAATTTTTTAGGGTCCTAAGTGCACTGTGATGCCATTGGCGTCCATTTGAATAAAACAAAATATTATTTCAAAAGTTACACTCGCGCACATTGAGTAGTGTTTTGGTTGAGCTTAACTTTCCTCACTCTCTCCTGAATGAACTAATTAGCAACCCTCTCCACTGACATGGCTTTGAGGGCGAGGCATAAAATAAAGGTAGTTTCCGCCTCCTTCACTCATCACTCAGACTGTACGTCTCTTTATGTGCACTTTGTTTTCCATGCCCATAAACGGTCCTGTGAATTAATTCCTCTTTTTTCATTGATTCATGAAAAACTACAACAAATAACGAGATCATTGATATACTATGTGTAATGATAAATGTAGGTTTAGGGGGAGGAATATAGCCGAGAAACAAGATATCTCGGTGCGCTACAAAACTACTGGCCAGAGACAGGAATTCACAAATGAGCACAGAAGAGAAAACTTATTGAAACATATGGTGCGCGAAAGGGTTAATAAGCAATGGTCCTGCATCATAACTACAAAACATTGCAACTCAAGGAAGTGTAAACCAAGGACTCCCAATATACAGTAGTGCCCTGGACTAACGAACACCCTCCCCCATGAACAATTTGCCAGATGAACATAATTCACAAATAAATTTTGCATTGACTCCCGAATAAGTTTTAACTCCCGAACAAGAAGATAATAAACAACTGAATGACAATCTAAATGAATTAAATGTTTGTTCAATGCTCTCTTCTGAGAGAGAGGTTAGTGCAGCTTGGAATGTCCAGATTAAGGAAAACATCGAACAATTTAGAAAAGAGTTTCAGGAACTGAATGCAGAATGTGATACCATGAAAACTTCCTTTGCTGATGCACAAAAGGGGAATGTGGCAGTAAAAGAGGCTGTGAAGGTGGTGGCACTGGAAAACATACAAACAGTTGACTATAAAGAAAATATAATCAAAAAAATGAAAGACGTTGTGATGGAAAGGGCAAATCCACTGATTAAACAGGACTTGATAAAGAGAAGACAGTGGTAATCTCAGGCACAAACAAAGCAAAGAGCCAACATGGCAGGGGAAACTTGAAGATAATAAAGCTAGGGTTGTAGACCTGCTAAGAAAACTTGGACTAGTTTGTGGTCCTGAGGATTTTGGAAACATTCACCAACTAGGTAAATATTCTAGGGAGGGAAAGCAGAGACCAACAAAAATAACCTTTGTGAGAGGGGACACATGTAGAGAAATATTGATGAGGTAAAAAGTCTAAAAGACCTTCAGGAATTCAAAGAAGTGTTCATTAGACAATAGAGAACACAGGAAGAGATGGAAAGAATCAATAACTTGTTGCAAAAGGCTAGAAGGTTAAATGAGGAAAGAAATGAAGGAGAAAAAAAAATTTCATATCAGAGTTCTTCCAGACAAAGGGGAGATAAAGAAAATAATGACAGAAGATCAGGGGATGGAGCCTCATTAAGATTGTTATATGCAAATGCTGATGGATTAGCTGGTAAGGCAATAGAATTAAGAGATAGGATTCACAAGAGTAAGACAGATATAGTAGCAATTATGGAGACTAAGTTGAGTGAGGACATAAACAGTGTCACAGTTTTTCCTAAGGGCTTCAGAATAGTAAGGATTGAAAGATCTAAGAGGACTAGTGAAGGGATAGCACTGCTCATAAGCGAAAGAATTTAGGTTGAAGAAACAAACTTGGCTAGAGAAAGTGAGTTCAGGGAATTTCTTATTGCTCGCATAAATAATGGATCAGAGAGCATTATAATAACTATTGTATATAACCCACCAAGGAACCAACATGGGCTAGAAGTTTATGAGAAAAGTCATATAGGTACTATTGAAGTCATAAACTCAGTTGTTAACATGGCACGGGAGAGAAAATGCAGGATTTTGATTATGGGAGATTTTAATCATAAAGAGATAGATTGGATATATCTTGACCTACACAGTGGTGAGGACTCATTCGGGGCAAGATTTCTAGATTGCATACAAGGGAATTTTGTACACCAACATGTACTGGATCCAACGAGGGCCAGGGGTGGGAATGAACTATCACTACTTGATGTAGTATTCACAGATAACGTGTTGGATATTGAAAAACTTGAGTATGAAAAACTAATTGGAAAGAGTGACCACTGTGTGTTGTTGATGGAGTATATCATTAAAGATGTACTGCCTGAGAGTAGAGGCACTGAGGACATGAGGAGGAACTATCCGAAGGGAGATTACATCAAAATGAATGAGCTTTTCGCAGTTATTGACTGGAGAACCTTATTTTACAACAAATCTGTACAAGTAATGCATGACATCTTTTGTGAGATATATGGGAAGATCTTAGATTGCTGCATACCAGTCACCAAAGTAGGTGTAATTCATACCAGAGAGATATGGTTCAATAATGAGTGTAAAAGAACTAAGGAGTGGTAAGACAAATGCTGGAAAAGGAATAGGAGGAGAAAAAACATGAATACCTGGGAAACCTATAAAAGAGCAAGAAATGATTACCTCAGTAAAAAAAGAGAGGCGGAGAGAGACTATGAAAGGGTAAGAGAGCGGATGGAAGCATCACCGAGACAGATGAAGAGATCTGCAAAGAATTGAACATGGAGTTTCAGTCAGTATTTACAGTAGAAATTACCCCACCCACTCTGTTTGCAGAGATAGAAGCTCATGGGCCGATATTAGAGAACATCATCCTTTCAGCCACAGATGGAGTTAGATGTCCATAAAGCTCCAGGTCTTGATGATATAACCCCACATGTACTTAAAAAATGTGCAAACTCAATATCAGTGGCACTAAGGATGCTAGAAACAAGCGAACATGATACCTATCCTCAAAAAGAGTAGGAGGGATACAGCTCTAAACAATAGACCAGTTTCCTTGACCAGTATAGTTTGCGAAGTTATGGAGAAACTACTAAAGAAACATATCTCTCTTCACTTGGAATCCTTCAGCTTTTTGTCAGTGAGACAACATGGCTTCAGAGAAGGTAGATCAACAGTAACAAACTTATTAGAATTTTATGATGACGTAAGCCGAATCTTACTGGAAAGAGAAGGCTTGGCAGATTGCATATTCCTGGACTTCTAGAATGCATTTGACACTGTCCCACATGGGAGACTTATCAAAAAGCTGCAAGCAATGGCTAAAATAGGTAAAAATGTCTTGGAATGGATAAAAACTTACTTAGAAGAAAAGAAACAGAAGGTTAGAGCAAGATACTCAATGTCTGAATGGAGAAGAGTTAGTATTGGAGTTCCACAGGTTTCAGTTTTAGGGCCACTTGTGTTCCTTGCATATGTAAATGACCTACCAGAGACTGTAAATTCATTCATGAATATGTTTGCAGATCATGCTAAGATTGTGAAGAAAGTATGGTGGAGAACTTCAGGAAGATCTAAATAGTCTGCATGAGTGGTCAGAATAGTGGCTAATGAAATTCAATACTTCAAAATGTAAGGTAATGAGAATGGGTACAAGTGCAAGAAGGCCCAAGCTTGACTACTCGGTGGCTGGAGTACAACTTCAAGAGATAGAGAATGAGAGAGATCTAGGAGTAAACATACTGACAGATTTGTCCCCGGAAATGTATATAAATGGCATAGTAAGGGCAGCATATGCTTTTTTATCAAATGTAAGGGTAGCCTTCAGGCACATGGACAAGGAAATGTTGAGAAATATTTATGCAACCTATGTGAGGCCTTGAATATGCAGCCCCCTTTTGGAATCTGAACTTAAAAAAGCACGTATCTAAGCTGGAAAAAGTTCAAAGACATGCCACGAAACTGGTGCCAGAAATACGCAATCTCAGTTATGATGAGAGGCTGAGGGAATTAGACTCACCATCACTCGAGACTAGAAGATTGAGGGAGGATATGGTGACAGTCTTTAAATTCCTTCATGGTTATAATAGAATGGATAGGGATTGATATTTTGTTATGGCTGGCTCTAGAACTGGAGGTCATAGTTAGAAGCTTCATAAGAAAACTTCTTTGCAGGATATAAGGAAGTACTTTTTTAGTGTAAGAGTAGTTGATATTTGGAATTCGCTAAGTGAGGAGGTAGTTAATGCTAACTCAATTCATAGTTTTGAGGACAAGTATGATAAGCATCACTAAGTACAAAATGGAACCGATCAAGAGACAGGAAGATACGAGCTTTGGGCTCTTTCCTGTAAGCACAATTAGGCAATCACTTCCGGGCACGCAAACATGCTCCCGCTCGCCCACGTGGTTGCTCTCTCAGTTCTGCATTGGTGCCCACGCTGTGTAGTTTGTTCGTGCTCTGTTCGTAATTCTTGCTTTGTACTTTTCCATTGTTTTGTCATTACTTTAAGCTAGCCCTCATTATGTCCTTTAGGAAAGTGAAGTTGTTAGTGACAGTGGTGTCAAACATCCTAGATGCATAACAGTGGAAATTAAGAATGAAATAATTTCTAAGTATGAAAATGGAGTTCGTGTGTCTGATCTCGCCACGCAGTATAACATGGCGAAATTGACTATCTGTATAATTTTGAAAAATAAAGAGATCTATTAGGCGGCTGACATGGCTAAAGGAGTGACTATCTTAACGAAGAATAGGTCACAGTTAATACAAGAGGTAGAAGAGTTATTGTTGGTGTGGATAAATGAAAAACAGCTGGTTGGAGATAGTATTAGTGAAGCCATAATATTCGCGAAAGCTTTTCAAATTCACCAAGATTTAGTAGCAAACACTTCAAGTTCTAGTGGCACTAAAACTGATGAATTTAAAGCCAGTAGAGGCTGGTTTGAATACTTTTGTAGATGAATTGGGATTTATAGTGTTATTAGGCATGGAGAGGCGGCTACTTCCAACCAAAAGGAAGAGGATGCATGCATGAAGGAATTCGCTCAAGTTATCTAGAGTGAAGGTAACATCCCGCATCAAGTTTGTAACTGTGATGAAACAGGACTCTTTTGGAAGAAAATGACTAAAAGAACCTATATTACCCAAGAGGAGAAGTCACTGCCTGGCCACAAACCAATGAAAGACAGGCTAACACTTTCAGTGTGCACTAATGCTAGTGGGGACTGTAAGATCAAGTCTTTTAGTTTACCACTCTGAGAATCTGCGTGTTTTTAAGCGCAATAATGTGTTCAAGGCTAGCCTTCCGATAATGTGGAGGTCAAATCCAAAGGCTTGGGTCACGCAGATATTGGTTTTTGAGTGGTTGATTGAAGTGTTTGCACCAGCTGTAAAGAACTATTTTGAGGAAAATGGTTTGCCCATTAAGTGTCTCCTCACGGTGGATAATGCTCCTGCCCATCCTCCAAGTGTGGAAAAAGACCTTCCTCTACAATACAACTTCATAAAAGTCAAATTTCTGCCACCCAACACCACTCCTATCCTCCAGCCCATGGACCAGCAGGTAATTTCCAATTTTAAGAAGATTTATACAAAGGGTCTTTTTGCCAGGTGTTTCCAGGTCACCAATGACACGGATTTGACCCTTTGTGATTTCTGGAAAGACCACTTTAATATCCTCCACTGAATTGGCCTCACTGAGAAAACATGGAAGGAGATCTCATATTGCACGTTGAACTCCGCCTGGAGGAAACATTGGCCAGGTTGTGAGACTGATAGAGACTTCAAGGACTTCAGGCAAGTGTTAGCTATCAAAATTGTGAGTAAAATTGTGGCCACGGGCAAAAGTTTGGGCTTGGAGGTCACTGAGGAGGATGTGGAGGAGCTGGTGGAGGATCACAAATAAGAACTCGCCATCGAAGAATTGATCGAGTTGCAACGTGAACAGGTGAAGACTCTCCAAGAGGAGCAGTCATTGGAGGAGGGGGATGAGAGGGTAAGGTGTCCAGTGAAAAATTTAAAGAAATTTTCAATAAGTGGAATGACGTGCAGGCTCTTATTCAGAATCATCACCCAGACAAAACTGTGGACAACAGAGTAGTGAACATGGTATATAACAATACAATGTGTTATTTTAGAAAAATTTACTAGCAAAGAAAAAGACAATTTCTTTGGATTGTTTTCATGTGCCACTAGTCAGAGACCCGCCCTCCAAAAGAGAAAAGAGAGAGAAAACACCAGAAATACAGCCTGTATCAAAAGAGTTCCCTAACGTTTTTATGGAAGGGGACTGTCTTTCAAAAAAGTAGTTCTCCTCCTCCTCCACCACCATCCACATGTGCCAGCAATAATCATCTACACAGGTAAATACAGTACTGTACCATGTTTTATTTTAGTAGAGTAGAGTTCCTTTCTATTATTAATGTAATTTTCATTTTACAGATGAAATACATAGTATTTTTCATTTTTATACTCATTAGAAAAATGTTAAAATGTATATTCATGGTGACAAGGAATGGATTAATTGAAATTACATGCATTTAAATGGGAAAAATTGTCTTACCCCAGGAACGGATTAAGTTCGTGATTCAAGGTTCCACTTTATATATATATATATATATATATATATATATATATATATATATATATATATATATATATATATATATATATATACACCTTGTTCTCAAAATAACGCCTAGATAGGTTCTCAGAAGTGTCGTGTAAATGGAAAATCGCGTGAAAAAACGAGTTATTTTCCATAGGAAACAATGATAAAGGGCATAGATACGTTCCAAACCTTACATAGACACACCATGCCAAAGATATAAGATAAGTAAAAAAAATATTTTATTACTACATAGCAAAGCAGAAAACCCTGTATCTATTTTTAAGAGTATACAAAAGATATTCATATTCACTTTACAGCTAGAAATTAACATACATTACTATACTTTACTCTATTATGCAGTGGGCAACAGTTATACAGTACACTGGGACATGCATGGTGGCTGTGAGCAAGTAACTTATGTGGTAGAAGAGGAGGAGGATGCAGGAGAATGAACCTCTATCTGCAAATGTATATAAAGATAAAATAAGAATTATAAATAACCAAAGCAAGACTAAAAACGAAAAAAAAAATTAATTATGCAATGCCTAAATCTACCATACGACAGACTAAAAAAACTTAATCTACATTCTCTAGAGAGGCACAGAGTTAGGGGGGATATGATTGAGGTGTATAAATGGTTTAAAGGGATTAACAAGGGTGATATTAATAAAGTTTAAAAAATTCATGATCAAACCAGAACTCCTAATGGGTAATGGATTTAATCTTGATAAATTTAGGCTCAGAAAGGAAATTGGTGAAGATTGGCTTGGTAATACCGTAGAGTATTCCTAGTAGGATAATAAATGCCAATACCTTAGACACCTTCAAATGTAGATTAGATAGACATATGACAGAGGTAGGGTGGGTATGAATAGATTAGTGTTTATTAGGAAAATCATAAAAAGAAAAATAGAATAAATAAGTAGAGTAGAATAGAATAGGTTAGACATGCTGAAAATATTATTAAAAAATGGAACTGCCTGGGGTGTGCCAGTAAGCATGTTGCAGTGTCCCCTATTCTTATGTTCTTATGTTCTTAATATTTTCAGAACACGTGTTTTGCATCCTCCTTCCATTTTCAAATTTTTATCTGGTTTCTGAATGACAAATTTGTTAACAAAAGGTATCCAATTACTCTCTCTCTCTCTCTCTCTCTCTCTCTCTCTCTCTCTCTCTCTCTCTCTCTCTCTCTCTCTCTCTCTCTCTCTCTCTCATATTTCTTTAAAAAAACGAATTAAAACTTAGGTTTATTACCTTTAAAATGAGCAATGTAATGAACGTGATTAAGACTAAACCAATAATTGTATTTACATAATAAGATGAAAAATTTCTACCTAATTCCTGTTTAAGAGAGACATTACAAAGGATTCCTGGAAAGGAAATTAATTTAACGGTCTTTTAACTCATTAACGTTTTTATAAAAAGCGCATTATTATATTTATTATTTGCTGCCCCAAACGTCTCATCAGCTTGTAAAGTAACTGATGTATGCATTGTTTGTAAGACTATTCTCCTTTTAATATAAATATATTCTAAATAATGTAAGTGGAATGAAACGAGAGAGAGAGAGAGAGAGAGAGAGAGAGAGAGATCTTTAATTAACTCTTGTTCATTCAACCAAAACTACATTATTTATTGTAATAATAATAATAATAATAATAATAATAATAATCTCCGCAATCCTCATCAAAGGAAAATTATTGTTAAAAATAATAATAATAATAATAATAATAATAATAATAATAATAATAATAATAATAATAATAATAATAATAATAAGTAGAATTTTTGGAATAGACATCATGAGAGTAATGCAGAGGTATATTAAAACCCAGCAGGGAGCTGGATATTCATTACACATCTTTTATAATCCTTTCACATCTGACAGGTCATTACACTCTCCATCTGTTTCTCTTTACAGCCTGATAAAGACTGTTTTATTTTATCATTTTTTGGTCCATCCTGTTGTCACAATAATTAAAAAAAAAAAAAAAAAATGGGGGGGGGCGTTATTCGCGAATTCTGAATTTTTTACTATTATTTTTGGGGGGCGTTATTGCAATTTTGCATATAAAAAAATCACGTATAAAATGAACAAGGTGTATATATATTGTGGAAGATTTCCTATATGTTATTAACCTTCAGTCTCCTAACCACCTAAATATGGAAATCCTGACATGGCTTAGGTAGAGGCCTAAAAATGATCTCAAAATTAAATCCTCTACCAATAAAAATATGATCAATATGACAAGCATAAGCATACATGCAAATATTTTAAAAGGGGGTTTGTGAACAGTACAAGGGGTCCCCGTTTTACATCAGAGTTACGTTCCTGACAACTGACTTAACCCAGATTTTGACGTAAGTCGAAAAACACCTAACTTTTAAATGTTTCTCCACCAATGTTAAAATAAATACTCTAAAACACAGAAAAATACTCTAAGTTCTTAATCTAAGACAAAAATAGTAAAACTACATTTAACAGTATTGCTTACCCTTACTTGCGTAATCTAATACACCTTGCTCGTTTTTTCCGAAATTTTTTTTTAACCGTGAAATTGCAATAACGCCCCAATAAAATTATAGTAAAAAAAATACGAAATTCGAAAGTAATGCCCATGCCAAAAAATTCGATTTTTTTTTTCATTTTAGTAAAATATCGACCGCCTTGGAGCCACTTTTCCGCTATCCTCCACCTTTTTTACTGCTTAATGCAATCAGATATTATGAAGAAAATTGAAAACAAGCATTAAGAACAAACATCAAAAATATTTTCAATATAATATCGTCAGGGAAATAGCGTGCGAGGGTGCATCAGCTGATACGGAAGTAGCAAAACGTTTGCCGATAAGGCTTCGTTCTCCCGCATCCTCCTCCTCTTCCATCGCTTAATGCGATTGAATATTATGAAGAAAATTAAAAAAAAACATTAAGAACAAACAGCAAACAAATTTTCGATATAATATCTTCAGGAAATAGCGTGCGAGGGTGCATCAGCTGATATGGAAGTGTGATAAAATGTTTGCCGATAGAGGTTTGTTCTCCCACATCGTCCTCCTCTTCTACTGCTTAATGTAATCGAATATTATGAAGAAACTTGAAAAAATGCATTAAGAACAAACAGCAAACAAATTTTCGATATAAAATTGTCAGGGAAATAGCGTGCGAGGGTGCATCAGGTGATACGGAAGTGTGACAAAACGTTTGCCGATAGAGGTTTGTTCTCCCACAGCCTCCTCCTCTTCTACTGCTTAATGCGATCGAATATTATGAAAAAAATTGAAAAAAGCATCAAGAACAAACAGCAAACAAATTTTCGATATAGTATCGTTAGGGAAATAGCGTGCGAGGGTGCATCAGCTTATACGGAAGTGACAAAACGTTTGCCGATAGAGGTTCATTCTCCCGCATCCTCCTCCTCTTCTACCGCCTAATGCGATCGAATATTATGAAGAAAATTGAAAAATGGCTTAAGAACAAACAGCTAAAAAACTTTCATTATAATATCGGCATTGAAATAGCGTGCAAGAATATAAATATTTCATTTAGGTTTCCATGATATACGTTTTCTTTTGTAACGTATTGTATAGTTTTCTTTTTCTAAAGCTTACTTTGTTTACGTTTAGATTTCATGCAGCACAGTCGAATTTGAAAGAAGATAGAATAATGTTTAGAACCAAGGCATATAAATATGTAATATGCACTAAAATCTTGAAAATTAAATAAACCCCAAATAGAGTTAGTAAATAGGTATTTTATGAGTAAGATATTGTGCCTGAATAGTGATAAGCATCAGCTGATACGGAAACAGCAAAACGTTTGCTGATAGCGGTTCATTCTCCTGCATCCTCCTCCTCTTCTACCACTTAATGCGATTGGATATTATGAAGATAATGGAAAAAAAAAAATTAAAAATAAACAGCAAACAAACTTTCGATATAATATCGTCAGAGAAATAGCGTGCGAGGGTGCATCAGATGATTTGGAGGCGGAAAAACGTTTGCATCCTCGTCCTCACCGCCACCATGTACGTTCAAGTGTATGCCTGTTGCCAACCGCATAATAGAGTGCATTAATTTGTTTACTGTACAGTAAATCTGTATCTTTTATACTGTACACTATTTGCATACTAATATAAATAACTACAGGTCTTTCTGCTTTGTTATGTACTTATAAAATATATTTTACTTACCTTATTACCATTGGTATAGTGTGTCTATGGACGGTTGTGGAATGAGCTATGCCCATTATCATTGTTTCCTATGGAAAATGACTTGTTTTTTCACACGATTTTCTATTTACCCGTGACTTCTGAGAACCTATCTCCGCGTTGTTCTGAGAACTAGGTGTACATGAAAATATTAAAATTACACTACAGAATACAGTACTATATTTCTTACTTTTACTCTTGTGGTCAGTTTGCACACTGGAAGGAGCATTGCAAGGGAGGGAGAGACAGTTAGGCTCCTAAGTAGGAGGAAGCTGGAGAGGAAGGTGCTAAAGAGATTGGTGCAGGTGAGTAAAATCTTCATTACATCTTGCAAAGAAGTTTTCTTACGAAGCTTCAAACCAGTGCCAGCCATATCAAATTATCGATCCCTATCCACTCTGTCATAACCATGAATGAAGCTAAAAACAGCCACCATATCCCTCTCAATCTTCTAGATTCGAGTGATGATAAGTCTAATTACCTCAGCCTCCCATCATAACTGAGATTACGCATTTCTGGCACCATATTGGTGGCATGTCTTTGAACTTTTCCCAGCTTAACTACAAGCTTTCTCAAGTGCATATTCCAAAACTGGCTGCATATTTAAGCTTTGGCCTCACATAGGTTACATAAATATTTCTGAACATTTCCTTGTCCATGTGCCTGAAGGCTACCCTTGCATTTGCCAAGAAAGCATATGCTGTCCTTACTATGCCATTTAAATGCATTTCTGGAGACATTTTCTGCAAGTATTATACTCCTAGATCTCTCTCATTCTCTGTCTCTTGAAGTTCAACTCTTGCCGCCAAGTAGTCAAGCTTGGGCCTTCTTGCACTTGTACCCATTCACATTACCTTACATTTTGAAGTATTGAATTTCATTAGCCACTTTTCTGACCAGTTATGCAGACAATTTAGATCTTGCTGAAGTTCTCTACCATTGTTATCGTTTCTTACTTTCTTCACAATCTTTGCATCATCTGCAAATATATTCATGAATGAATTTACAGACTCTGGTAGGTCATTTACATATACAGAAACAAAAGTAGCCCTAAAACTGAACACTGTAGAACTCTACTAGTAACTCTTCTCCATTCAGACACTAAGTGTCTTACTCTAACCCTCTGTTCCCTTTCAAGTAAGTTTTTTTTTCCATTTCAAGACATTTCCACCTATTCTTGCCATTCCTTGCAACTTCTTAATAAGTCTCCCATATGGGACAGTGCCAAATGCTTTCTGGAAATCTAGGAACATGCAATCTGCCCAGCCCTCTTTTTCCTGTGAGGATTCCAAGTGAAGAGAGATATGTTTCCTTAGTAGTTTCTCCATAACTTTGCAAACTATGCTGGTCAAGGAATCTGGTCTATAGTTTAGAGCCGTATCCCTCCTTCCCTTTATGAAGATAGGTATCACGTTCGCTTGTTTCCAGCATCTTGGATTCTCCCCTGACTCCATCGAGTTTTTAAATATGATACTAGTGCTGCAGGTATTGAATTTGCGCATTTTTGAAGTACAATAGGACATATATCATCAGGACCTGTAGCTTTATGGACATCTAACTCCATCAGCACTTTGCATACCTCTCTGGCTTAAAGGAGAAGGTGTGGTATTTTCTACTCTAAATACTGACTAAAACTCCTTGTTCAATTCTTTGCAGATCTCTTCATCCGTCTCAATGATGCTTCCATCTGCTCTCTTAAGCTTTAAATCCTGTTCTTTTACCTTCAGTTGTCCTCTGAAAAAGCTGTGGAAAAGTTTGGGATTTTATTTAGACTTCCTGGTGATGTCCCTTTCAAAGTCTCTCTTTGCCTCTCTTCTTTTACTTAGGTAATAATTTCTTCCTCTTTTATAGGTCTGCCAGGCATTTAGGTTTATTCTTCTTCTATACTTTTCCAGCATTTGCCTCTCCACTCCTTAGCTCTTTTACTCTCATTACCGAACCATTTCTCTCTGGCATGAATTACAACTACTTTGGTGACAGTTATGCAGTATCGAACCATTTCTCTCTGGCATGAATTACAACTACTTTGGTGACAGTTATGCAGCAATCTACTATCTTCCCATATTTTTCACTAAAGATGTCGTACATTTCTTGTACAGATTTGTTGTTATATAAGGTCCTCCCGTCAATAACTGCAAAAAGCTCATCATTCTGATGCAATCTCTATTCAGATAGTTCCTCCTTAAATCCTTTGTGCCTCTACTCTCAGGCAGAACATTTTCAATGATTTACTCGATCAAGAACACACAGTGGTCACTTTTTCTAATTGGTGGTTCATACTCAATTTCTACAATGTCTAACACGTTATCTGTGAATACTACATCAAGTAGTGATGGCTCATCCCCACCCCTGGCCCTCGTTGGTTCCAGTACATGTTGGTGTAGGAAATTCTCTTGTACGCAATCTAGGAATCTTGCCCCAAATGAGTCTTCACTACTGTGTGGGTCAAGATTTATCCAATCTATCTCTTTATGATTAAAATCTCAAATAATAAAAATCCTACATTTTCTCTCCCATGCAATGTTAACAATTGAGTTTATGACTTCCATAGTACCTATATGGCTTTCCTCATAAACTTCTAGCATATGTTGGTTCCTTGGTGGGTTATATATAATAGTTACAATGTTCTCTGACCTAGTATTTATGTGAGCAACAAGAAATTCAGTGAACTTATTTTCTACAGCAAAGTTTATTTCTTCAACCTGAATCCTTTCACTTATGAGCAGTGCTATCCGCCACCAGTCCTCTCAGGTCTTTCAAGCCTTAATATTCTGAAGCCCTTAGGAAAAACTGTGACACTGTTTATGTCCTCACTCAACTTAGTCTCTGTAACTGCTACTGTATCTGCCTTACCGTTGTGAATCCTATCTTTTAAGTCCACTACCTTTCCAGCTAATCCGTCAGCATTTGTGTATAATAATATTAATAATGCCCCATCCCCTGATCTTTTGTCATTATCTTCTTTATCTCTCCTTTATCTGGAAGAAGGCATCAGTGATCACTCTGGCAACCTTAGCGCACCTGGCAGTGTTGGGGTTATGAGCTTTGAGCTTTGCCAACACTTCCTCTACCAGGGCAAACGATTTTTCCAATTCCCTGGTTGTGATCTTTTGGGCTCTGGGGGTTGTATTTCTTCATTCTCTTCAACCATCTGCTTCTCCAGTTGAATGAAGTCCTCAGCAATACCTCCTCACCATGAGATTTCAGCAGCTCTTTTACATCATTAGCCTCCAACTCCAACTTGAGCTCCTTACTCAGGGCAACTACATTCTTGGTGACAGCCTCAACTGTCTTCTCAAAGCTACGGAAGTCATTCACAAACTGGGGGCACAGATTCTTCTGTATCCCATTCAAGTTTTTTCTGCTCAACTTCCTCCCAAGCATCAGCAAATATTCTTCACAGCCTGAAGAATACTGTAGAACTTCCAGAAGTCCTTGAGAGTCAAGTCATCCAAATGGACAGGGTAAGCAGGTGCAATGTCCAGCACTAGCAACACCTTAAAGGGCAGACCCTTGGAGGCACAGTACCTTTCCACTTAAGGCAAAAATTAGTTGCTGAACCAGTCATTAAATATCTGAAGGCTTATTTAAGCCTTTTTATTGGACTTCCAGACGACTGGCAGTTGACCCTTCCAAATGCCCTTTGATTTTCAGCCAAGTAAACCACCAAGGGTTTCAGCTTGCAGTCTCCAGCAGCATTAGCCTCCAAAAGGAAAGTCAATCTTTCCTGGCTGACTTTATGGCTTGGTGTGTTGTCTTCTCCTCTTTGGCGATGTACGTACTACTAGGCATATGCTTTCAAAACAAGCCAGATTCATCCATGTTAAATACTTGTTCGGCACGGTAACCCCTCTCCTTAATGTTTTCGGGTAATCTCATTTGCTACTTTCTCATCATGACTAAGAGCTTCACCTTGCACCTTTAGGTCATGGAAATTAGCACGACTCTTAAAACGAGTAGACCAACACATTCACTCCTTCCTCCTTTTCTCCTACCACGGCATCGAACTATCTTTTAGCCTTTCCTTGTATCACCAAGAGGCTCACTTGGATACACTGATGATGCTGGTCATCAAGCCAAAACACTAATAGCCTTTCCATCTCAATCATAAGGTGCAAATCAAGGGATTAATATTAATAGTGATATGATTTAATAATAAATTTGAGCTTGTAAGGATACTAAATATTAGTTATTTTGATTGCGAGTTTAGCAAGTTTAAGACATTGTAGACGTTAAAAAATCTCTGCTGAATTATAATTTGTTTTTGTTTGCTATGTCTTTGATTAATAATGTTAAGAATTCAATATTGTTAATGACATGATAATTAATTTGAACTTGTTTGTATTTTGGTTGTAGGATAAGGTTATTATAGGAATCAGAGCCCTATGCTGCAACTATTCACCATCCTCCTATAGAAACACTAAATCTTAAAAGGACTTGATTTAAGTTATTAAGTATGCAGAGTTAGGAAAAGTTATTATCTACATTACAGTAACTAGCTTTGTTCACATGTTTAGTGAATTATTTAGTTTTTGTCAGTAGTCAACACTGCATTGTTATTATACTTTTAGATTCTCCACCCACGGAAGGTTGGAATGGGTCATAGAGGGCCCATAGGGTGGTCGCCAGCTGGCACAGGCCCCAACCCCCCACTGTGGTACCCAGCCACAGCAGTAACCTCCCCAGTAAACAGCTTAAACTCTTTTGCCTGGACGAGGCGCAATCTGTCGACCTCGCGAATGCGAGGCCAGCGTGTTACCACTGTACTAGCCAGGAGGCTAATGCATTGCTAATATCCTAATTAATGGGTCCTTCATGACCCGATCCCCCAATCCTTTGACGATCTACACCAACCAACCAAACTCCTATGCTGTTATAAATTTTTTTTATTTAATTTTGTTTCATTTTTGATATTTCATGCATATTTTACTGCTATCTTTATTATCATATGGTTTACTTTTGGCAGATATGTATAAGTACTAAAAATTATGTTATTTATATTAATAGTTACATAAGATTTTTTTTATTGCCTTCTGATGCTGACTGCAGCGTGTGACAATATATATTCATGAATTTTCAGGATTTTAAGCAGCCACGGATTAAATTGATAAACAATATGAAGAGTCTTATTAACCTAACAACAAAATAAAGGTTGGTGGGCCTTGATAATGATGACTCTCTGTAGTAGGTGGCATTAATGGGAAAATGTGCAGCACATTGTGTATGGCCATCACATATCTTAAACTAAATAAGGTGTACTCAATGGTACAATTGACACCCCCAAAATCTTTACCAAGAACACTCAGACCACACACACACACACGTGCTCACCACACTAGGTCCCAGGACCCTAGACTAAGATCCAATACCCCCACACCTAAACAGCCTATCCAGACACCTTCCTCTGCCTCCTCTTCCAAACAGCAAACCCTCTTCACAGTAAACGAGCTCACCAACCTTCTTATTCAAACCGTACAGGCAGCCGTCCAACTCCTCAATACCAGGGCCACCACTCAAGATGCCTACAATCAAGTCGTCGAAGTAGCCCACTCCATTGCCGCCAACGCCCTCGTCTCCAGAACCCACCAGCAGCCTCAACAACCCACCACTCCTACCACCTCCACCTCCTTAAATCATCAAGATGTCTAATCTCAGGATCCTACACTGGAACGTCCAGGGTCTCACACACAAGGTACAACATCTTGAAGGCATAGCCAAGACTGACAACATTGATGTCATCATGGTTCAAGAAACCCTGTGCACAGAGCAATACACTCCAAAAATCTCAGGATACAAAGGATTCTACCAGCACTGGTTTCCAGGGGAGAACAGAGGCAGCGCCACCTTCATCAGGAAAAACCTATTAGCCAAGGAAATAACCCGACCGGCCTACTGCGGCGAAGATGCCCACGTCCTTGCTGTTAACATCCAACTTCAGGGCAGCAGCATAGATCTGTACAACATTTACAGACCACAGGATGGTGGCTTAGACCTGACTACCCTCTTCGGGCTAGCCAGTCATCGTGACTTGGTAATAGGAGGCGACTTCAACACGCACCATCCAATATTCAGGTATGAGGGCCCCTGTGCTGCAGGCAGACACATCATGAGCCTGCTGGATGACCAAGAAGATGTCTCCCTGCTCAACAATCATGAGCCAACACATAACAGAGGTGGCATACTGGACCTCACCTTTGTCTCCAATTTCCTAAAGCAGGACGCCACATGGAGAGTTCATCCCCTGGTCACAAGCGACCACTATGGGATCCATCTCACGCTGCAAATTCCTGAAATCTTCCAAATCCCTGCTCCTCCCCCTCGTTGGAATTTCAAGAAGGCCGACTGGGGCCGATTCCAGGAGCACCTCAGCAATTGGTTTTCAGCCTACATACCATCTGAAGACATCGACCAAGCAGAGGCCGAGCTAGTCAATGCCCTGCAAGCTGCAGCAAACTCCTTCATCCTCCCCTGCAAACCACAACATACTACTCATCGGGACAGATGGTACTACTGTGACAGAGTTAAAGAACTCGATCACCAGCTCAACGTCATTCGGAAAATGCACAGGAAACGTCGCACTGAAGACTCCTACCGCACTCTCCAGGCACTCAAAGAACATGTCCATGAAGAGACTCGCAACATCAAGAGGAAAAAATGGCTAGAGTGGTGTTCCACCCTAGATGCTAACACCTCTGTGGGCCAGATGTGGAGAAGCATTAACTCCTTTGCTAAAGGAATACTTCCTAAAATCACCCCCCACAGGGATCCTAGCAGGACAGCAGAAGAACTCTCCATCAAATTCGCGGATAGAGCAAGCTCCAACCAGCTCCCCATTACCACCAGAACAACTCTTCAGGACCTCACCACTGCAAGATGGGAAGAAATAGAAGAGGCCATCAACACTGAAGACGAAACAGATGCTCCATTCTCTCTGACTGAGCTACCAAGAGTAAGCAAAAGCTCTAAGAACACAGCCCCAGGTGCCGATAGAATCACATACACAATGATTCAAAATATGGGGCCCCAAGGGGAGCTTGCTCTACTCTCTGATCAATTCGACATACACACGAAGAATCAGATCAGCCTCATGGATCAGAGCAGACATTCAGCCCATCCCAAAACCACAGGACCCTGACAACCCTCGCCCCATCTCCCTCCTAAGCTGCCTGAGCAAGATGGCAGAAAAGATGGTACTTAACAGAGTCTGCTGGAAATGCCCACCCTTCCCAGAAAACATGTTTGCCTACCAGCCTGGCTTAGGCACCTCAGAATGCATAGCCTCCATGCTATCATTTATCAACAACTGCTGCGGGTACATCATTTTTCTAGACCTAGAGAAGGCCCTTAAACTAGCCAATGTGCCGGCAATTCTCTCAGCTCTCGTATCAAAGCAGATCAAAGGTAACCTTCTCTCATCGATCAAGCAGAGTCTACAAAACCGTAGTGCACGAGTCAAACCACAAAAATGGGACCCCCCCAAGGTGGAATCCTTAGCCCCTTCCTCTTTAATTGTCTCATGGAAAAACTCATGGACATCGCACGACCACATGGAGCCAAACTCTTCAACTATGCGGATGACTTTGCCCTTGTCACAATAGGAGACAGAAGCTCTAACAAGACACAGTGCTCCCTCACCAAGATTCACCAAGCCTCCATCTCCCTCGGAGTTAAAATCAATGCCCGCAAAACCAAGGCCCTTCCCATTCACCAGTGGAGACCAGACACTAATCTGGTCTTAGGTAATGAGCCTGTGGACTGGGTTACCAAACACCAATACCTGGGTGTAATCATCGACCACAGACTAACCTTTGGACCAGAATTTCAACACTTGCGCGACAGGTGCAGCCAGCGACAAGTGGTCCTTCGTCGGATGTCGGGCCTCCACGATGGTGCATCATTTAATGTCCTCAGAACCTTCGATGTACAAGCCACACGCAGCCTCATAGACTATGCTTGTCCCACACTCTGGCTACTAACAGACCAACAGTGGGACAAGATAGAAGTAATTCAAAACAACGCCATACGTACCATGCTAGGAGCCCCTATGTGGACCAAGAAAGAAAACATCCAGATGGAATCGGGACTCATACCACTCAAACTCAGAGCTCAGCAAAGACTGACCCTCTTTGTGGACAAAACCACCACTGCCCAACATAAATGCCAATCTGGCACAAATCTCCATCTAGCCCTCAATCGCCACCCCAACCACCATCCTAGAACCTGGGCAGCCAAGGTCTGTGCTAGCCTGCAAGCACTGCCAGTCAGGGAGAGCATCCTAGCCAAGATACAGGACACACCGCTTCCTGAATACAGATGCCCACCCCCATGGAATGACCAACCACTCGACATAAAGATCGAGCTCCCTGACAACTCCAAAAGCTTGGTAAACCCGCTTGTCCTTAAAAACATATACAAGGACAAAATTCAGAGCTGGAGCAGGCCAAACTCTCAAGTCTACTACACTGATGGTTCAGTAAATCAAGAAACTGGAGCCTCAGCCGCCGCCTTCATCACTGGAAACCACGTCCTATCCTGGAGACTGTCAAACTCCTGCTCATCGCTCCAGATTGAGCTTGTTGCCATAGCCAACACGCTCGACTTCTTCATCCAGCAAGGAGCTGACCATGCCCTAATTCTCTCTGACTCTAAAGGCGCCCTACAGGCCATCAAGAAGCCACTCCTCAGAGACAATGTACACATCATCACCACCATCCTTAGCCACTACCACAGGACAACCAGCCTTGGAAAAGCCATCACTCTTGCCTGGATTCCCAACCACGTCGGCATCAAGGGAAATGAGGAAGCCAATCAAGCCACCAAACAAACCACTCTCAGAGCAGAAATCCAGACATTTCTGTCTCCTGGGATGCAACAGATAAAAAATAAAGCCACCAAGTCACTCCTAAACACCTTAATAACCAAACACAACCTTTACACAGACATTGGCTCCCCCTCCACCTGGTGGTACAAAGCCACCACTGATCTTCAGCGTATCACCCTGGCTAAGGGCCTTCGACGAAGCACGGAGGTCAATGTGTACCGTCTGAGACTCGGGTACAAGTGCACCTGGCGAATAGTGGAGGACATCATCAGGGAATGCACCTTTTGCCAGGTAGCCTCACCACATCCTCTGCTCCATTACATCCTCGAATGTGATTCCTTTTCAGAAATCCGACGGAAAACTGGTGCTCCCGCAACATCCAGCGAAGATCCAAATGCCCTTCATGTTGCTAGCTCCATCATCAGACTAGCAACAAACAACTACATGAACAGTCTACTAAATATTATCAGACAATACCCTCCACCAAGATAACCATGCTATAACTCTCTCTCACCCCCAAAACAGGAATTCATTTAAATTGTTTGATGTAAACTAATAATCCACAACTGAATACTTATGCTCTCCATTATCTTTACAGTTTTGCACAACCTCACCTGCGGGCCAATTAGGAAAGTCCGATCACCAACAATAACAAGATTTCACCCCACCTCCTCAAGAAATAGGAAAGCCCATTCGCCCGCAAGAGCGAATACCACGTACTCTGAAAAAAAAATCTCACCCCACCTGCGGGCCACAAGGGAAGGTCCGCTCACCCTCAAGGGAGAACATCCAAGACAAAAAAAATCTCTTCACCTTCCTCCTGAAGTTGGTGGCCTTTATGGAAAAACATCAGCACATTATGTGTTTGGCAACCCCTTGCCTTAGCAGACTAAATATGGCGTACTTTGTACCACAAAGGACATTTGGCGCTTCAAAATCTCCTGTACCCCTCCCTCATACCCTTGGAGTTGGTGGCATTCAGCACACATGATTGTGTGTTCGGGCACCTCCACCTTTTCCCTAACCCAACAGTGTAGCCATCCATTGTGCAGGATGGTAATAACACATCCTACAAATCAGAACTCCATTACCTAAGTTATTTTTATAAAAGTATCTCTTAAACAGCACTTACCCCTGGGAACCAGCGACTCCAACACATCCGGCGGTATTATAATTCAATACTATTGAGGACAAATAACATGCACATAGCATAGCTGCACCAGTGTCATTACCTAATTGTGACTACCTAATTGTGTTTACGGGAAAGAGCCCAAAGCTCGTATCTTCCCGTCTCCTAATCGGTTCCATTTTATACTTAGTGATACTTATCATACCTGTCATTTAAAACTATGGATTGAGATAGCATTAACTACCTCCTCGCTTAGCCAATTCCAATTATCAACTACTCTTACACTGAAAAAGTATCTCCTTACATCCTGCAAAGAAGTTTTCTTACGAACCTTCAAACTATGACCTCTAGTTCTAGAGCCAGCCATATCAAAATATCCATCCCTATCCACTCTATCATAACCATGAAGGAATTTAAAGACTGTCACCATATCCCCCCTCACTCTTCTAGCTTCGAGTGATGGTAAGTCTAATTGCCTCAGCCTCTCATCATAACTGAGATTGCGGATTTCTGGCACCAGTTTCGTGGCATGTCTTTGAACTTTTTCAAGCTTAGCTATGTGCTTTTTCAAGTGCGGATTCCAAAAGGGGGCTGCATATTCGAGTTTTGGCCTCACATAGGTTACATAAATATTTCTGAACATTTCCTTGTCCATGTGCCTGAAGGCTACCCTTACATTTGATAAGAATGCATATGCTGCCCTTACTATGCCATTTATATGTATTTCTGGAGACAAATCTGCCAGTATGTTTACTCCTAGATCTCTCTTATTTTCTGTCTCTTGAAGTTGTACTCCAGCCACCGAGTAGTCAAGCTTGGGCCTTCTTGCACTTGTACCCATTCTCATTACCTTACATTTTGAAGTATTGAATTTCATTAGCCACTTTTCTGACCACTCATGCAGATTATTTAGATCCTCCTGAAGTTCTCTACCATTATTCTCGTTTTTTACTTTCTTCACAATCTTTGCATCATCTGCAAACATATTCATGGATGAATTTACAGACTCTGGTAGGTCATTTACATATACAAGGAACAAAAGTGGCCCTAACACTGAACCCTGTGGAACTCCACTACTAACTCTTCTCCATTCAGACACTGAGTGTCTTACTCTAACCCTCTGTTCCCTTCATTCTAAGTAAGTTTTTATCCATTCCAAAACATTCCCACCTATTCTAGCCATTGATTGCAGCTTCCTAATAAGTCTCCTATGTGGAACAGTGTCAAACGCTTTCTTGAAGTCTCGGAATATGCAATCTGCCCAGCCCTCTCTTTCCTGTAAGATTTGGCTTACCTCATCATAAAATTCTAATAAGTTTGTTACTGTTGATCTACCTTCTCTGAAGCCATGTTGCCTCACTGACAAAAAGTTGAAGGATTCCAAGTGAAGAGAGATATGTTTCCTTAGTAGTTTCTCCATAACTTTGCAAACTATGCTGGTCAAGGAAACTGGTCTATAGTTCAGAGCCGTATCCCTCCTTCCCTTTTTGAAGATAGGTATCACATTTGCTTATTTCCAGCATCTTGGAATCTCCCCCGACTCCAGTGACTCCTTAAATATGATACTTAGTGCCACTGATATTGTGTTTGCGCATTTTTTAAGCACATGAGGGGATATGTCATCAGGACCAGTAGCTTTATGAACATCTAAATCCATCATCGCTTTGCATACCTCTGTGGCTGTAAGGTTGATGTTCTCTAATACCGGCCCTTGAGCTTCTATCACTGCAATCTGAGGGGGTGGGGTATTTTCTACTGTAAATACTGACTGAAACTCCTTGTTCAATTCTTTGCAGATCTCTTCATCCATCTCAGTGATGATTCCATCCGCTCTCTTTAGCCTTAAAACCTGTTCTTTTACCTTCAGTTTTCCTCTGATAAAGCTGTGGAAAAGCTTGGGATTTTCTTTAGCCTTCCTGGTGATGTCCCTCTCATAGTCTCTCTCTGCCTCTCTCCTTTTACTTAGGTAGTCATTTCTTGCTCTTTTGTAGGTTTGCCAGGCATTTATGTTTTTTCTCCTCCTATACCTTTTCCAGCATTTGTCTCTCCACTCCTTAGCTCTTTTACACCCATTATCGAACCATTTCTCTCTGGCATGAATTCCACCTACTTTGGTGACAGGTATGCAGCAATCTACTATCTTCCCATATTTCTCACAAAAGATGTCATACATTTCTTGTACAGATTTGTTGTAAAATAAGGTTCTCCAGCCAATAACTGCAAAAAGCTAATTGATTTTGATGTAATCTCCTTTCCGATAGTTCCTCCTCATGTCCTCAGTTCCTCTACTCTCAGGAAGAATATCTTCAATGATATACTCCATCAACAACACACAGTGGTCACTCTTTCCAATTGGTGGTTCATACTCAATTTTTTCAATATCCAACACATTATCTGTGAACACTAGATCCAGTAGTGATGGCTCATCCCCACCCCTGGCCCTTGTTGGTTCCATTACATGTTGGTGTAGGAAATTCCCTTGTACGCAATCTAGGAATCTTGCCCCGAATGAGTCCTCACCACTGTGTGGGTCAAGATTTATCCAATCTAACTCTTTATGATTAAAGTCTCCCATAATCAAAATCCTACATTTTTTTTCCCGTGCCATGTTAACAACTGAGTTTATGACTTCAATAGTACCTATATTACTTTCCTCATAAACTTCAAGCCTATTTTGGTTCCTTGGTGGGTTGTATACAACAGTTATTATAATGCTCTCTGACCCAGTATTTATGCGAGTAACAAGAAATTCCTTGAACTCACTTTCTATAGCCAAGTTTATTTCTTCGACTTGAATCCTTTCACTTATGAGCAGTGCTATCCCTCCACCAGTCCTCTCAGATCTTTCAACCCTTAGTATTCTGAAACCCTTAGGAAAAACTGTGACACTCTTTATGTCCTCACTCAACTTAGTCTCTGTAATTGCTACTATATCTGCCTTACTGTTGTGAATCCTATCTTTTAATTCTACTGCCTTACCAGCTAATCCATCAGCATTTGTGTATAACAATCTTAATGAGGCCCCATCCCCTGATCTTCTGTCATTATCTTCTTTATCTCCCCTTTGTCTGGAAGAACTCTGTAATGAATATTTTTCTTCTCTTCTTCATTTCTTTCATCATTTAACCTTCTTGCCTCTTGCAACAAGTTTTTGATCTTTCCCATCTCTTCCTGTGTTCTGTATTGTCTAATGAACACTTCTTTGAATTCTTGAAGGTCTTTTAGACTTTTTTTCTCAACAATATTTCCCTACATGTTTCCCCTCTCTCAAAGGTTACTTTTGTTGGTCTCGGCTTTCCTTCCCTCGAATATTTACCTAGTTGGTGTATGTTTACAATATCCTCAGGACCACATACTACTCCAAGCTTTCTTATCAGGTCTACAACCCTAGCTTTATTTTCTTCAAGTGTCCCCTGCCATGTTGGCTTCTGGGACTCGCTTATGCCTGAGATTACCACTGTCTTCTCCTTATCAAGTGCCTGTCTGATGAGTGGGTTTGCCCTTTCCATCACAACGTCTTTCATTTTTTTGATTACTGTCTCTTTATAGTCAACTGTTTGTATGTTTTCCAGTGCCACCACCTTTACAGCCTCTTTTACTACCACATTCCCCTTTAGTGCATCAGCAAAGGAATTTTTCATGGCATCATTTTCCATATTCAGCTCCTGGAACTCTTTTCTGAACTGTTCAATGTTTTCCTTAATCGGGACATTCCAAGCAGCAATCTCGTCTCTCTCAGAAGAGAGCAGTGAACTAACATCTAATTCCTTTAGGTTGTCATTCAGCTGTTTGTTTTTATCTTCTTGTTTAGAAAGTCTAGATTCTAGTTGACTCTTTTCCCCTTCCAGCTTCTTTATTCTTTTTTCTAGTTCCTTTCTCTCCTGCCCTTGTGCTTTATTTGCTTCCTCCAAAGATCTTATTTGCTCTCTGAGTGTTTCATTCTCTTTCATTTCTCCATCCATATTCTGAATTTTATCATCAAGGCTTATAACCATTTCCTCTAAATTTTTGATTTTCTGTTTGAGTCTTCTGATGGCTACCCCTCCTACCGACCCATGGATGGGAGAGGTTTGGGACAGAGATGGCGTCATTTTTATGTTCTCCCTCTCACAGTATATAGAAAGAAGACGAGAAAGAGGAAAAAAAAAAGAGAAAAACTTTTAATTAAGCTTCTCACCGAATTTTTATATCTCCATATAAGTGCTATTTAGTGACTCAGTTTGTCTCTTTTCTGGTAACACACATCTTGACTTAAAAACTTGACCATGGTAATTTGAGGATAAAAAGAAAAAGAAAAAAAAATGCAACAAAACAAAAGTCAAACCTGAAGGAAAAATTCGAACCTGTGTCTGAGATGGCACCCACCTGTTTCTGCTATATATTCTTCCTAACTGATAAACTCACTTGCTAACCAAGGTATGTTATCACAAGATTAGACTTTACATTTAACTCAATATATATACAAAATAAAAACAAAATAGTAAAAGAGAAAGCTAAAAGAAAAGCAAAAAAAAAAATGAAGAAAATAAGACAGCTGTACTACTTGGCAACTTGACTCAGTACTGTTGACAGGTGGATATTTGTTTGTTTGTTTGTTTTTTTACTTATTCAATTATTTCGTGTATCAAACTAACTAACAAGTTAATATAAATGGGAAGGATGCTGATTTTAACAATATATGGAACCACAGGATCAGGTAAACGGCTTAAGAGCTTTCCCCAGTTTACACAAAAAATTAGGTAATGTGGTGTGATGGCTTCACCTCTGGCAACTCTTCTAAATTTCCTTCAAAGCAGAACTGGACGGCAGCTTCTCTCTCCCTCACGAAAAATGTTCTCAATTTTTTTTCCTTTAATGTTTTGGACAGTCTCGTCATACAACAAATATAAGTTTTGTACTCACAATACTCTGCAGGATTTCAGATTTAGGGAAATTATGGCAAAGTTTTCCATTAAGCACTTAGTCACTCGAAACAATTAAAAATTTAAGAGGAGCAGTTCCGTGTGTCACTGAAGGCACAAGCTATACTCCCTAATATCCTTAATCCCCTCCCCCTTTTTTCCCCTCCTATCCTATCCCATCCTAAAAAAAAAAAAATTAATTTCCCTCTCATGCGTCATCCCTTCCTCCATGACTAAGGGATCACAAGCTTGACTACTCGGTGGCTGGAGTACAACTTCAAGAGACAGAAAATGAGAGAGATCTAGGAGTAAGCATACTGGCAGATTTGTCTCCAGAAATACATATAAATGGCATAGTAAGGGCAGCATATGCATTCTTATCAAATGTAAGGGTAGCCTTCAGGCACATGGACAAGGAAATGTTCAGAAATATTTATGTAACCTATGTGAAGCCAAAACTCGAATATGCAGCCCCCTTTTGGAATCCACACTTGAAAAAGCACATAGCTAAGCTTGAAAAAGTTCAAAGACATGCCACGAAACTGGTGCCAGAAATACGCAATCTCAGTTATGATGAGAGGCTGAGGGAATTACACTTACCATCACTCGAAGCTAGAAGATTGAGGGGGATATGGTGACAGTCTTTAAATTCCTTCATGGTTATGGTAGAGTGGATAGGGATCGATATTTTGATATGGCAGGCTCTAGAACTAGAGGTCATAGTTTGAAGCTTCGTAAGAAAACTTGTTTGCAGAATGTAAGGAAATACTTTTTCAGTGTAAGAGTAGTTGATAATTGGAATTGGCTAAGCGAGGAGGTAGTTAATGCTATCTCAATCCATAGTTTTAAGGACAGGTATGATAAGTATCACTAAGTATAAAATGGAATCGATGAGGAGACGGGAAGATACGAGCTTTGGGCTCTTTCCCGTGTAAACACAATTAGGTAAGCACTCTCCTGGGCAGGTGAAAGAAGTGGTATTTGCTCTGACATCCCCACAGAGCTAGTATCAAAACCCATAGGTAAAGACTTGATGTGCCTTCTGTTTCTTACCATGTAAGATCTATTCCCAACTTGTGACCCTACATTAGTGGAATTTCTTTCCCATTTAATTACTCCATCTGATTCCAGGAGAACTGGTGATTCCACTCCTACCAGAGGCTATGATCTGGCTCCATGATGACTGTTATAACAATGGGCCGATGCAGCCTTCATTCTAGCATCACCTTCAGCCACTTTCTGCAAATCTGGCCATCGGGGAATCAACTTGGACTTGATCATAGGTAGCCTTGTCCTAATCTGCCTGCTCATCAACAAGTGAGCTGGAAAACATACTGTAGTATCCAGTGGAGAAGCCCTGTATATCATCAATGCCAAAAACACATCATCTTGGGATAATAGTCCCTTGGTAGTCTGCACTGCCCTCTCGGCACATCCAATCTCCTGGGGGAAATGAGGGTTTTAAGTACAATGTTGAAATGGCCCATTGTCTGACATCATCACCTCCAGGATACCAAACTTGGCACATATATTTTTCAGCTTCCCTATAACAAATGATGATGTAGATTCATTAAAATGTACTATCTCAATCCATCTGCTATAATAGTCTACTACTATTAAATACTCCTTCCATTTGTATGTAGATTCATTCAAATGTACTATCTCAATCCATCTGCTATAATAGTCTACTACTATTAAATACTCCTTCCATTTGTAAGAACAAAGATCGGCTCCAATTTTCAATCAGGGCCTTTCGGGGAACACCGTTGGCCTGAGAGGTTCTGCCCTTTGTTGCCGACTATTCCGTAGACAAAATAAGCAATTATCAATCCACAATTTCAAATCTGGACCCAGATTAAGCCGCCATGCTGAATCCTGAGCTCTTTTCCTACATTTATTCAGACATAAATGTCCCTTTGAGTGAATCCTTTGCAACACTTCCTCATGCAGAGATTATTTTTTTTTTTATGATTGTGACACCAGAATGGGCCAAAAAAATAAAATAAAAAAAACAGCCCCCAACAAGCCTGTACACTAAGAATACATTAAGGAATGACTATACTCTCATTATACAGCAACAAACCTCCCTCCAGCACACTTAGATAACTCCTGGCCTCTCAGTACTTACACACACCTGCATCATTACCGGCAGACTCAGGCCAAACCTCTAATACAAATCTGAATACTAAACGTAAGTCCTTGTCCTTGGCTTGTTCTTCCTTAATCCTCTGTAACTGGTTGCCGGCCACTGGCAAATTTCCTACTATGCCATCTACAAAACCTACTTCTGCTTCCAATGAAACTTCCATCTGATCACTATTCTCACCCGGAGCCCGTGACAAGGCATCTGCCACTGCCATGAATTTTCCTGGCATATACTCAGCCACCAATGAATATCTTGCCAAGTTCAGCAGCATCCGTTGGCATCTAAGTGGCGCAAAATCAACTCCTTGAAATTTAATAGTGGTATCAATGGTTTATGGTCAGTCTCTAATGTAAAAGAGACTCCAATCAGAAACTGCTGAAACCTTTCACAAACCCACGTGGCTGCGAGGACCTCTTTCTCAATTTGTGCCCACTTCTGTTCTGTATCGGACAGCAATCTTGAACAAAATGTTACAGGCCACCATGCATTACTATACCTCTGCATTAATACTCCTCCTAATCTGTATGAACTATCATCTGCAGAAACCTTGGTAGGTTTACTGGAATCAAAATAACAAAGAACTAGAGCCGAAGTCAAAACTTTCTTCAAGGCCTGAAATGCCTTCTCTTGGTCTTGTTCCCATACCCAAACATTCTTTGTAGACAACAGGAGCATAAGTGGTTGAATGATGTATAGTAGCCTTGGCAGGAACCTAGCCAAAAATTGACCTGACATAATAGTCATCTTAACTCTTGTACATATGAAGGTCTATCAATGTTTAAAATTGTCTTTACCTTCTCTGGATTTATTCTGACTCCTTCTGCCCTAATGATGAACCCCAGAAATTCAATTTGTATTTGCTTAAACAGACACTTCTCGTCATTCAGTTTCAATCCTGACCTCTTAATTACATCTAGAACATTTCTTAAATTTTAATCATGCTCCTCTTCTGAACCACCAAATACCACTATGTCATCCAAAACACATTCCACTCTTGGTAACCTGTCTAACAATTCTGTCATTTTCCGCTGGAATATTTCTGGGGAGACACAAATACCCATCGGTAACCTCTTAAATCTGTACCTACCCGTGGGGGGTCATAAATGTAGTGAAATCTCTGGATGTCTCATCTAACGGTATCTAATAATACCCTGATATTGCATCTAAGTTAGAAAAATTAGCAGCCAATCTGAATTTACTAGCAACATCATCAAATGTGGGAATTTAAAAAATCCCACTCTTCAAATACTTAGTAAGCTGTCTATAGTCCACATACAATCTAACCTCCAAAGGCATTGCCTTAGATTTCACCACTGGCACCATGGGACTGACTCATTCTGTAGGGTGGGTTACTTTTTCAATGATGTTAGACTTCTCAAGATTGCTTAGTTTCTTTTTAACAAGAGATACCAACGGTATAGCCACTGACCTAGCACACCTTACTCTGAATGGGATGACCTCCTGCCTTAAACATAAAATCACTTTCTCGGTCTTCCACCTCCCAAAGCCAATAAATGATTTTTCCATCTCGATACTGCCCATAAAAACTACGATTTGCAACTCCAATGCTGCACTCCTACTAAGCAAATTGTCTGATTTGCTCTTTGGGCTCAACACATACATTCTGTCATAGAACTTCTTACCCTTATACTCTACTAGGGTACAAAACACCCCTATAATGTCCACTTGACCTGCAGGAGAGAACAATTTCCTGTCTGTTTAATTCAAAACTTCAAATCCTAAAAGGGCTCCATCAAGAAGCCACTCCTCAGAGACAATGTTCGTATCATCACCACCATCCTCAGCCACTACCACAGGACAACCAGCCTTGGAAAAGCCATCACTCTTGCCTGGATTCCCAACCACGTCGGCATCAAGGGAAATGAGGAAGCCGATCAAGCCGCCAAACAAGCCACTCTCAGAGCAGAAATCCAAATATCTCTGTGTCCTGGGATTCAACAGATAAAAAATAAAGCCACCAATTCACTCCTTAATGCCTTAATAACTAAACACAACCTGTGCACAGACATTGGCTACCCCTCCACCTGGTGGTACAAAGCCACCACTGATCTTCAGCGAATCACCCTACCTAAGAACCTTCGACGAAGCACGGCGGTCAATGTGTACCGTCTGAGACTCGGGTACAAGTGCACCTGGCAAATAGTGGAGGATATCACCAGGGAATGCACCTTTTGCCAAGTAGTCTCAGAAATTCAACGGAAAACTGGTGCCCCCGCAACATCCAGCGAAGATCCAAATGCCCTTCATGTTGCTAGCTCCATTATCAGACTAGCAACAAACAACTACATGAACAGTCTACTAAATATCATCAGTCAATACCCTCCACCAAGATAACCATGTCATAACTCTCTCTTACCCCCAAAACAGGAATTCACTTAAATTGTTTGATGTAAACTAATAATCCTCAACTGAATACTTATGCTCTCCATTATCTTTACAGTTTTGTACAACCTCACCTGCGGGCCAAAATAGGAAAGTCCGATCACCAACAATAACAAGATTTCACCCCACCTCCTCACCAAATAGGAAAGCCCATTCGCCTGCAAGAGCGAATACCACCTACATTCAAAAAAATCTTACCCCACCTGCGGGCCACAAGGGAAGGTCCGCTCACCCTCAAAGGAGAACATAAAAAAAAAAAAAAAATAGCGGGTCTGAGCCTGACACCACATCCCCAGCCTATTCTCCCAAAAATGCTTGACCACTCTCTACTCTTCTCCTTCAGAGGTGAAATCTGATTAATGACTCTTATCAACTGCATCCACCTTACTATCAATCCCTTTACACTTTACCGTAAAATATTTGCTTATGGCATTTATTACATGTTATCCCATATGGCGGGCATTTACGAGGTAAATGGGAATGCCCACAAAATTTAAACTTATTTTCTATGGTCCTGGTTGCTTCCTTCTTACCTCTTAAGAATTTCACCTCATCAACGCTCTTACTTTGCTCTCTCTTTTGAATAATACAATCGCTCTATCTTCTCCACTAGATCCTCATTCAGGATTCCAGCAACAAACTGATCCCGAATGCTTTCCTTTCTATTAATAAAATCACAATGCTCATATGCTGAATACAAAGCACGAAGGTAGACTTCAGAATCCTTATGTGGTTGCTGAGTGCACCGATAAAACAACCGATGAAACCTTAATACATTCCTCTGTGGTGAAAAATAAATCTTATATCTCTCTATTACCATTTTGTAGTCTTTGGCCTCCTCTATCGACAAAATAAATGTTTTCATAACCTCCTGCAACTCCGGACCCATACAATATTTAAGGCTAGCCACTTGAAATTCTCCAGGTCTACTATTCAATTCCGTCAACAGTTGGAAGGTTTCATATTGGGTAATAAACCTATCCCAATTCAAGTAAAAGTTTAATTGCTGTGGAGGTTTATACTGTGCCATGATGAGGAAAAAAATATACTCCTAGCCTAACTTAAGACAAATTATCAATAGCCTAGGTCTAATCACAAGCCCTAGTCTTTCCACTAGGCCCTAAGCCTAACCTAGCCTAAGCTTTACCTCACAAAACCAGCCCCAGGAAATTCCTTCAGTCCTCACTCAGGGCACCATGTGCAGGACGGCAATAACACATCCTACAAATCAGAAGTCTATTACCTAAGCTACGTTTATAAAAGTATCTCTTAAACAGCACTTACTTCTGGGACCAGCAATTTCAATACATCTGGCAGTATTATAATTCAATGCTATTAAGGACGAATAACATGCACATAGCATATCTGCACCAGTGTGATTACCTAATTGTGTTTACGGGAAAGAGCCCAAAGCTCGTATCTTCCCGTCTCCTCATCGGTTCCATTTTATACTTATTGATACTTATCATACCTGTCCTTAAAACTATTGATTGAGATAGCATTAACTACCTCCTCGCTTAGCGAATCCCAATTATCAACTACTATTACACTGAAAAAGTATTTCCTTACATCCTGCAAAAAAGTTTTCTTACGAAGCTTCACACTATGACCTCTTGTTCTAGAGCTAACCATGAAGGAATTTAAAGACTGTCACCATATCCCCCCTCAATCTTCTAGCTTCGAGTGATGGTAAGTCTAATTCCCTCAGACTCTCATCGTAACTGAGATTGCGCATTTCTGGCACCAGTTTCGTGGCATGTCTTTGAACTTTTTCAAGCTTAGCTATGAGCTTTTCAAGTGCAGATTCCAAAAGGGGGCTGCATATTAGAGTTTTGGCCTCACATAGGTTACATATATATTTCTGAACATTTCCTTGTCCATGTGCCTGAAGGCTACCCTTACATTTGATAAGAATGCATATGCTGCTCTTACTATGCCATTTATATGTATTTCTGGAGGCAAACCTGCTAGTATGTTTACTCCTAGATCTCTCTCATTTTCTGTCTCTTGAAATTGTACTCCAGCCACCGAGTAGTCAAGCTTGGGCCTTCTTGCACTTGTATCCATTCTCATTACCTTACATTTTGAAGCACTGAATTTCATTAGCTACTTTTCTGACCACTCGTACAGACTATTTAGATCTTCCTGAAGTTCTATGCCATTGTTCTCGTTTCCTACTTTCTTCAAAATCTTTGCATCATCTGCAAACATATTCATCAATGTATTTACAGACTCTGGTAGGTCATATGCATATACAAGGAACAAAAGTGGCCCTAATACGGAACCCTGTGGAACTCCACTACTGACTCTTCTCCATTCAGACACTCAGTGTCTTACTCTAACCCTCTGTTCCCTTCCTTCTAAGTAAGTTTTTATCCATTTCAAGACATTTACACCTATTCTTGCCATTGCTTGCAGCTTCCTAATAAGTCTCCCATGTGGAACAGTGTCAAACGCTTTCTGGGAGTCTAGGAATATGCAATCTGCCCAGCCTTCTCTTTCCTGTAAGATTTGGCTTACCTCATAAAATTTTAATAAGTTTGTTTTTGTTGATGTACCTTCTCTGAAGCCATGTTGCCTAACTGACAAAAAGTTGAAGGATTCCAAGTGAAGAGAGATATGTTTCCTTAGTAGTTTCTCCATAACTTTGCAAACTATGCTTGTCAAGGAAACTGGACTATAGTTCAGAGCAGTATCCCTCTTTCCCTTTTTGAAGAAAGGTATCACGTTTGCTTGTTTCCAGCATCTTGGAATCTCCCATTACTCCAGTGACTTTTTAAATATAATACTTAGTGCCACTGATATTGAGTTTGCGCATTTTTTAAATACTTACCTAATTGTACTTACCGAACTGTGTTTACAAGAAAGAGCCCAAAGCTCGTATCTTCCCGTCTCCTAATCGGTTCCATTTTATACTTAGTGATACTTATCATACCTGTCCTTAAAACTATGGATTGAGATAGCATTAACTACCTCCTCGCTTAGCGAAGTCCAATTATCAACTACTCTTACACTGAAAAAGTATTTCCTTACATCCTGCAAAGAAGTCTTCTTACGAAGCTTCAAACTATGACCTCTAGTTATAGAGCCTGCCATATCAAAATATTGATCCCTATCCACTCTATCATAACCATGAAGGAATTTAAAGACTGTCACCATATCCCGCCTCAATCTTCTAGCTTCGAGTGATGGTAAGTCTAATTCCCTCAGCATCTCATCATAACTGAGATTGCGTATTTCTGGCACCAGTTTCGTGGCATGTCTTTGAACTTTTTCTAGCTTAGCTATGTGCTTTTTCAAGTGTGGATTCCAAAAGGGGGCTGCATATTCTAGTTTTGGCCTCACATAGGTTACATAAATATTTCTCAACATTTCCTTGTCTATGTGCTTGAAGGCTACCCTTACATTTGATAAGAATGCATATGCTGCCCTTACTATGCCATTTATATTTATTTCTGGAGACAAATCTGCCAGTATGTTTACTCCTAGATCTCTCTCATTTTCTGTCTCTTGAAGTTGTACTCCAGTCACCGAGTAGTCAAGCTTGGGCCTTCTTGCACTTGTACCCATTCTCATTACCTTAAATTTTGAAGTATTGAATTTCATTAGCCACTTTTCTGACCACTCATGCAGACTATTTAGATCCTCCTGAAGTTCTCTACTATTGTTCTCGTTTTTTACTTTCTTCACAATCTTTTCATCATCTGCACACATATTCATGAATGAATTTACATACTCTGGTAGGTCATTTACATATACAAAGAACACAAGTGGCCCTAAAATTGAACCTTGTGGAACTCCACTATTAACTCTTCTCTATTCAGACACTGTCTTACTCTAACCCTCTGTTCCCTTCCTTCTAAGTAAGTTTTTATCCATTCCAAGACATTTCCACCTATTCTAGCCATTGCTTGCAGCTTCCTAACTCCCATGTGGAAGTGTAGTACATGAGGGGATATGTCATCAGGACCTGTAGCTTTATGAACATCTAATTCCATCAGCGTTTGCATACCTCTGTGGCTATAATGCTGATGTTCTCTAATACTGGCCCTTGAGCTTTTATCTCTGCAATCTGAGGGGGTGGGGTATTTTCTACTGTAAATACTGACTGAAACTCCTTGTTCAATTCTTTGCAGATCTCTTCATCCGTCTCAGTGATGCTTCCATCCTCTCTCTTTAGCCTTAAAACCTGTTCTTTTACCTTCAGTTTTCCTCTGATAAAGCTGTGGAAAAGCTTGTGATTTTCTTTAGCCATCCTGGTGGTCCCTCTCATAGTCTCTCTCTGCCTCTTTTCTTTTACTTAGGTAGTCATTTTTGCTCTTTTGTAGGTTTGCCAGGCATTTATGTTTTTTCTCCTCCTATACCTTTTCCAGCATTTGTCTCTCCACTCCTTAGCTCTTTTACACTCATTATCGAACCATTTCTCTCCGGCATGAATTATGCCTACTTTGGTGACAGGTATGCAGCAATCTACTATCTTCCCATATTTCTACATATTTGTTGTAAAATAAGGTTCTCCAGTCAATAACTCCAAAAAGCTCATTCATTTTGATGTAATCTCCTTTCGGATAGTTCCTCCTCATGTCCTCAGTGCCTGTACTCTCAGGCAGAATATCTTCAATGATATACTCCATCAACAACACACAGTGGTCACTATTTCCAATTGGTAGTTCATATCAATTTTTTCAATATCCAACACATTATCTGTGAATACTAGATCAAGTAGTGATGGCTCATCCCCACCCCTGGCCCTCGTTGGATCCATTACATGTTGGTGTAGGAAATTCCCTTGTACGCAATCTAAGAATCTTGCCCCGAATGAGTCCTCACCACTGTGTGGGTCAAGATTTATCCAATCTATCTCATTATGATTAAAATCTTCCATAAGCAAAATCCTACATTTTCTCTCCCATGCCATGTTAACAACTGAGTTTATGACTTCAATGGTACCTATATGACTTTCCTCATAAACTTCTAGCCTATTTTGGCTCCTTGGTGGGTTATATACAACAGTTATTATAATGTTCTCTGACCCAGTATTTATGCGAGTAACAAGAAATTCCTTGAACTCACTTTCTATAGCCAAGTTTATTTCTTCAACTTGAATCCTTTCACTTATGAGCAGTGCTATCCCTCCACAAGTCCTCTCAGATCTTTCAACCCTTAATATTCTGAAGCCCTTAGGAAAAACTGTGACACTCTTTATGTCCTCACTCAACTTAGTCTCTGTAATTGCTACTATATCTGCCTTACTGTTGTGAATACTATCTTTTAATTCTACTGCCTTACCAGCTAATCCATCAGCATTTGTGTATAACAATCTTAATGAGGCCCCATCCCCTGATCTTCTGTCATTATCTTCTTTATCTCCCCTTTGTCTGGAAGAACTCTGAAATGAAAATTTTTCTTCTCTTCTTCATTTCTTTCCTCAGTTAACCTTCTTGCCTCTTGCAACAAGTTTTTTATCTTTCCCATCTCCTCCTCTGTTCTGTAGCATCTAATGAACACTTCTTTGAATTCTTGAAGGTCTTTTAGACTTTTTTTTCTCAACAATATATCGCTACATGTTTTCCTTCTCTCAAAGGTTACTTTTGTTGGTTTCTGCTTTCCTTCCTTCGAATATTTGCCTAGCTGGTGAATGTTTACAATATCCTCAGGACCACAAGCTACTCCAGGCTTTCTTATCAGGTTTACAACCCTAGCTTTATTTTCTTCAAGTCTTCCATGCCATGTTGGCTCCTGGGATTCGCTTATGCCTGAGATTACCACTGTTTTCTCTTTATCAAGTGCCTGTATAATCAGTGGATTTGCCCTTTCCATCACAACGTCTTTCATTTTTTCGATTACTGTCTCTTTATAGTCAACTGTTAGTATGTTTTCCAGTGCCACCACCTTTACAGCCTCTTTTACTGCCACATTCCATTTAGTGCATCAGCAAAGTAAGTTTTCATGGCATCATGTTCCACTCTTCTCCCCTTCCAGCTCTCTTTATTCGTTTTTCTAGTGTCTTTCTCTCCTGCCCTTGTGCTTTATTTGCTTCCTCCAGAAGTCTTATTTCCTCTCTGAGTGTTTCATTCTCTTTCATTTCTCTATCCATGTTCCGAATTTTATCATCAAGGCTTATAACCATTGCCTCTAAATCCTTGATTTTCTGTTTTAGTCTCCTAATAGCTACCCCTCCTCCCGACCCATGAGTGGGAGAGGTTTGGGACAGAGAAGGCCTCATTTTTATGTTTTCCCTTTCACAGATATAGAAAGAAGAAGAGAAAGAGAAAAAAAAGAGAGAAAAACTTTTATTTAAGTTTCACACAGAATTTTTATATCTTCATATTTGTGCTATATAGTGACTCAATCTATCTCTTTTCTGGTAACACACATCTTAACTTAAAAATTTGACTATGGTAATTTGAGGATAAAAAGAAAAAAAATGCTAACAAAAACAAAATTCAACTTGAGGGAAAATTCGATTTTGTATCTGAGGAGACACCCACCTGTTTCTGCTATATATTCTTCTTAATTGATAAACTCACTTGCTAACCAAGATATATTATCGCAGGATCAGACTTTACATTTAACTCAATATATATATATATATATATATATATATATATATATATATATATATATATATATATATATATATATATATATATATATATATATATATATATATATATATATATATATATATATACAAAATAAAAAATAGTAAAAGAGAAAGCTAAAAGAAAAGAAAAAAATTGAAGAAAATAAGACAGCTGTGCTACTTGGCAACTTAACTCAGTACTGTTGTCAGGTGTATTTTTGGTATTTATTTAATTTTTCAATTATTTCGTGTATCAAACTATCAAGTTAATATAAATGGGAAGGATACTGATTATAACAATATATGGAACCACAGGATCAGGTAAATGGCTTAAGAGCTCTCCCCAATTTTCACAAAAAATTAGGTAATGTGATGTGATGGCTTCACCTCTGGCAACTCTTCTAAATTTCCTTCAAGGCAGAACAGGACAGCTTCTTCTCTTTCCCCTCACAAAAATGTTCTCAATTTTTTCCCTTAATATTTTTGACAGTCTCCTCATACAACAAATACAAGTTTTCTACTCACAATACCCTGCAGGATTTCTTATTTAGGGAAATTATGTTTAAGTTTTGTACTAAGCACTTAGTCACTCAAAAACACAAGGAAAAATTTAAGAGATACTGGATGTGTGTGTACTATGTGTGTGATTACCTAATTGTGTTTACGGGAAAGAGCCCAAAGCTCGTATTTTCCCGTCTCCTGATCGCTTCCATTTTATACTTAGTGATACTTATCATACCTGTCATTAAAACTATGGATTGAGATGGCATTAACTACCTCCTCGCTTAGCGAATTCCATGTGTGTATGTGTGTGTGATTACCTAATTGTGATTACCTAATTGTGTTTACGGGAAAAAGCCCAAAGCTCGTATCTTCCCGTCTCCTCATCGGTTCCATTTTATACTTAGTGATACTTATCATACCTGTCATTTAAAACTATGGATTGAGATAGCATTAACTACCTCCTCGCTTAGCGAATTCCAATTATCAACTACTCTTACACTGAAAAAGTATCTCCTTACATCCTGCGAAGAAGTTTTCTTACGAAGCTTCAAACTATGACCTCTAGTTCTAGAGCCAGCCATATCAAAATATCGATCCCTATCCACTCTATCATAACCATGAAGGAATTTAAAGACTGTCACCATATCCCCCCTCACTCTTCTAGCTTCGAGTGATGGTAAGTCTAATTCCCTCAGCCTCTCATCATAACTGAGATTGCGTATTTCTGGCACCAGTTTCGTGGCAAGTCTTTGAACTTTTTCAAGCTTAGCTATGTGCTTTTTCAAGTGCAGATTCCAAACGGGGGCTGCATCATCGAGTTTTGGCCTCACATAGGTTACATAAATATTTCTGAACATTTCCTTGTCCATGTGCCTGAAGGCTACCCTTACATTTGATAAGAATGCATATGCTGCCCTTACTATGCCATTTATATGTATTTCTGGAGACAAATCTGCCAGTATGTTTACTCCTAGATCTCTCTCATTTTCTGTCTCTTGAAGTTGTACTCCATCCACCGAGTAGTCAAGCTTGGGCCTTCTTGCACTTGTACCCATTCTCATTACCTCCTGAAGTTCTCTACCATTGTTCTCGTTTTTTACTTTCTTCACAATCTTTGCATCATCTGCAAGCATATTCATGAATGAATTTACAGACTCTGGTAGGTCATTTACATATACAAGGAACAAAAGTGGCCCTAACACTGAACCCTGTGGAACTCCACTACTAACTCTTCTCCATTCAGACACTGAGTGTCTTACTCTAACCCTCTGTTCCCTTCCTTCTAAGTAAGTTTTTATCCATTCCAAGACATTTCCACCTATTCTAGCCATTGATTGCAGCTTCCTAATAAGTCTCCCATGTGGAACAGTGTCAAACGCTTTCTTGAAGTCTAGGAATATGCAATCTGCCCAGCCCTCTCTTTCCTGTAAGATTTGGCTTACCTCATCATAAAATTCTAATAAGTTTGTTACTGTTGATCTACCTTCTCTGAAGCCATGTTGCCTCACTGACAAAAAGTTGAAGGATTCCAAGTGAAGAGAGATATGTTTCCTTAGTAGTTTCTCCATAACTTTGCAAACTATGCTGGTCAAGGAAACTGGTCTATAGTTCAGAGCCGTATCCCTCCTTCCCTTTTTCAAGATAGGTATCACATTTGCTTGTTTCCAGCATCTTGGAATCTCCCCCGACTCCAGTGACTCCTTAAATATGATACTTAGTGCCACTGATATTGTGTTTGCGCATTTTTTAAGCACATGAGGGGATATGTCATCGGGACCTGTAGCTTTATGAACATCTAAATCCATCAGCGCTTTGCATACCTCTGTGGCTGTAAGGTTGATGTTCTCTAATACCGGCCCTTGAGCTTCTATCACTGCAATCTGAGGGGGTGGGGTATTTTCTACTGTAAATACTGACTGAAACTCCTTGTTCAATTCTTTGCAGATCTCTTCATCCGTCTCAGTGATGCTTCCATCCGCTCTCTTTAGCCTTAAAACCTGTTCTTTTACCTTCAGTTTTCCTCTGATAAAGCTTTGGAAAAGCTTGGGATTTTCTTTAGCCTTCCTGGTGATGTTCCTCTCATAGTCTCTCTCTGCCTCTCTCCTTTAACTTAGGTAGTCATTTCTTGCTCTTTTGTAGGTTTGCCAGGCATTTATGTTTTTTCTCCTCCTATACCTTTTCCAGCATTTGTCTCTCCACTCCTTAGCTCTTTTACACCCATTATCGAACCATTTCTCTCCGGCATGAATTACACCTACTTTGGTGACAGGAATGCAGCAATCTACTATCTTCCCATATTTCTCACAAAAGATGTCATACATTTCTTGTACAGATTTGTTGTAAAATAAGGTTCTCCAGTCAATAACTGCAAAAAGCTCATTCATTTTGATGTAATCTCCTTTCCGATAGTTCCTCCTCATGTCCTCAGTGCCTCTACTCTCAGGAAGAATATCTTCAATGATATACTCCATCAACAACACACAGTGGTCACTCTTTCCAATTGGTGGTTCATACTCAATTTTTTCAATATCCAACACATTATCTGTGAACACTAGATCAAGTAGTGATGGCTCATCCCCACCCCTGGCCCTTGTTGGTTCCATTACATGTTGGTGTAGGAAATTCCCTTGTACGCAATCTAGGAATCTTGCCCCAAATGAGTCCTCACCAATGTGTGGGTCAAGATTTATCCAATCTATCTCTTTATGATTAAAGTCTCCCATATTCAAAATCCTACATTTTTTTCCCGTGCCATGTTAACAACTGAGTTTATGACTTCAATAGTACCTATATGACTTTCCTCATAAACTTCAAGCCTATTTTGGTTCCTTGGTGGGTTGTATGCAACAGTTATTATAATGTTCTCTGACCCAGTATTTATGCAAGCAACAAGAAATTCCTTGAACTCACTTTCTATAGCCAAGTTTATTTCTTCAACTTGAATCCTTTCACTTATGAGCAGTGCTATCCCTCCACCAGTCCTCTCAGATCTTTCAACCCTTAGTATTCTGAAACCCTTAGGAAAAACTGTGACACCGTTTATGTCCTCACTCAACTTAGTCTCTGTAATTGCTACTATATATGCCTTACTGTTGTGAATCCTATCTTTTAATTCTACTGCCTTACCAGCTAATCCATCAGCATTTGTGTATAACAATCTTAATGAGGCCCCATCCCCTGATCATCTGTCATTATCTTCTTTATCTCCCCTTTGTCTGGAAGAACTCTGTAATGAAAATTTTTCTTTTCTTCTCATTTCTTTCATCATTTAACCTTCTTGCCTCTTGCAACAAGTTTTTGATCTTTCCCATCTCTTCCTGTGTTCTGTATTGTCTAATGAACACTTCTTTGAGTTCTTGAAGGTCTTTTAGACTTTTTTTTCTCAACAATATTTCCCTACATGTTTCCCCTCTCTCAAAGGTTACTTTTGTTGGTCTCGGCTTTCCTTCCCTCGCATATTTACCTAGTTGGTGTATGTTTACAATATCCTCAGGACCACATACTACTCCAAGCTTTCTTATCAGGTCTACAACCCTAGCTTTATTTTCTTCAAGTGTCCCCTGCCATGTTGGCTCCTGGGACTCGCTTATGCCTGAGATTACCACTGTCTTCTCCTTATCAAGTGCCTGTGTGATGAGTGGGTTTGCCCTTTCCATCACAACGTCTTTCATTTTTTCGATTACTGTCTCTTTATAGTCAACTGTTTGTATGTTTTCCAGTGCCACCACCTTTACAGCCTCTTTTACTGCCACATTCCCCTTTAGTGAATCCATGTGTAATGTGTATGAATGCTATAAAGTGAAGGCACAAGCTATTCTCACTCAGATCCAATACATCCAGTAGCTCAAGGATTTGGTATGTTCGTAGTCTCAGCTGCCACTTGCAACCAGCCTACAACAACAACCACAACGCCAGCCCCCATCGAACTCAACCGATAAAGTATCATGCCTAACATACAGTATACTATTTACATATCTACACATCCATAGAGACCCAATATGGAGAGAAATGATTGAAATTTCCACTTGCCAGCTTGCTGAGTACTGGTGTCTTGTAAACCCAAGGGGATAGGATAAACTAAAATTCCCGCTTGTGAAATTCATAATGGCTACATCTACAGATTTAGAATTTGTTCTTCGTGCTAGTCATGATATCCCATTTTTTTCAGCAGATAACCCTGACAGCTTGGTTCCTCATTTAAGAAAACTTCTTTAAAATGAGACAAGTGAAAATGAAGCTTCTAAATTTCATTGCTGTTTATGTCGCCCATCAACAGTGCTGTATGTACTAAATCGCAATGTATTTGAGGGGAAAATTATACAGAATTCAAATTGCTCTCCCGATACTAAGAAACAAAAACAGAACTGTTTGAAAATTTATTATCTATAACATTGTTTACAGGAATCCCATCATTATTTGTGGACAAAATAACATCCAATGCTGCTAAATGTAATATCTCTGAAGACTTCTTGGGCATAAATTTATTAGATCAATGACTCCAACTATAGGTGCTATTCTTGCTGCTAATCGTTCTGCTTCACTTAATGAATTGGGTAATATAGCTGATACAATAGCCTCAATGACAAAACCTTATCAACTTTACAATGTATCCTCAACAGAACATCATGAGTCAGTACCTCAGCCTACAACTCAAACTGTCACAAAAAGAATATACCTGCACACTAGCCTTTGGGACTAAGACCTTATAGGTCAAAACAGAGAGCTCAAGTCTGCCATACTCATATCTTTTATGGTTTTGCAGCACACACTTGCATATCATGGTGTGAATGGCCAGGCAAGAGCAGTGTACAATGCTTCCTAATTCCCACCCGACATCTCCAGCTCCTTCAAATTTGGGAAACTTAGCCAGCAGGTCATTGTATATGCGGTCTCTGCACTGCATCTTCTATTGGTACCCGCATTAATATTGGATCATAAAGTAGAGTTCATTGTAGACACAGGAGCAAGCATTTCTATTGTCTTTCACCTCATGGCAGCTAAATGCAATTTGTGGCCTAGTGCTGTCTCCATTTCTGCTGCAAACGGAGAAACTGTGCCATATTTTGGTGAGATTTCAACAGACATTGCTATCCCTCACCTGACAAGAATTTTCCACTGGAATTTTGTAGTAGCATCAGTTACTCAACCTTTATTGGGTCTGAATATTCTCTTCCGTTTTGAACTGCTAGTGCATTGCAAAACAAAGATGCTGATGAATTCAAATACTCCAAGACAAGTGCCACAACGACGTTTTACAGGTACTGTTACCCCTATCTACTTAAATAAGTGCAATTACAACTACCCCCCTAACAATGTCGTGTACCATCATATTGAAACAAGTGGCACACCACAAGTATATGCAAAACTCGTCCATTACCTGCTGACAAACTCACTGCTGCCAAAGAAGAATTTAATGTTCTTCTAAAGTCCGGTGTCATTCATCCATCAAAATCTTCCTGGTTGTTCCACAACATTTAGTTCCAAAGAAAAATCCAGGAGAGTTGCATCCGGTTGGTGATTACTGAGCTCTGAACTCTATGATCCGACCAGATAGATACCAATTTCCTCATATTTCAAGCCTTTTATCTAAACTTCATGGAAAAAATACTTACCAAATTGGATCTATTGAAAGCTTATCACCAATTCCCTGTGTATCCATATGATATCCAAGAAACTGCAGTGACTACCCCATTTGGACTATTTGCATACGTATATATGCCTTTTGGGCTTAGAAATGCCCTTCCAACATTCCAAGATATAAGGACTGCCTGTTCAGAGAGAGTGATTTTGTGTGCGTTTACCTTGATGACATTCTTAAATTTTCTAGTGTTTTGGGAGAACATGTAAAATACCTAAAACTATCTTCAAGATTCTCAGTGACAACAATTTACGAATCTCTCTAGATAAGTGTGTTTTTGTTGCTTCCTCCTTAGATTTTTTTGGATATACAGTGTCTCATCAAGGGATTGCCCCACCAAAATTTACGAAATTAGCCATCCAGGACTTCCCATTACCCCCAGATTCTAAGGGCTCAAGAAGGTTTCTGGGCATGTTTTTTTTTATAGATGCCTAATTCCTCACTTTGCTGATATAGTGTTCCCCATGACAGAACTTATCAAAGAATTTCCGAATGCTAAGCAGTTACAGTGGTCAGAAGAGGCTGCAAAGTCCTTTAATGCCATCAAAGAGGCTTTACAAAATGTGTCTGTTTCAAGTCATTGTACCCTTGTTTCAGATTCCCTGCAATTGGTGACTGATTGTTCTGCTGTAGCTGCAGGAGCTGCTATCCATCAAATGGTGGATGGTTCACCTGTATCTATTGCATTTTACTCCAAGAGGCTATCTGAATCTCAACGGTAGTACTCTGCATTTGATCGAGAGTTGGTGGCTGCATATTCAGCTGTCTTGCATGTAAAAAATTTAATTGAAGGATGTTAGGTCACAATATTCACAGACCTTAAACCATGAGCTTCTGCTTTTCATAGCAGGAACCCAGGTAAGACAGATATGCAACAAAGACGATTTTCCTGCTTATTAGAGTATGTTACCAACTTGGAAGATATCCGTGGTGGTGATATCATTGTTGCTGACTGCATTTCAAGACTAGATAAAGTCATCTTTATTTCATTTATTAAATTACCTGCAATAGCCAGTGCCCAAGAATGCAATGAAGATATAGAATCTTTCCAGAATAGACTCAAAGATTTTCCTCTGGCTGACAATTAGATTATTAAGTGCGATGTCTCTTCAGAGTGCCCTCGACATTTTGTACCAAGACCACTCAGAAAAGATATCTTCAACTCCTTACAAACCATCTCCCATCCTGGTGTTGAAGGTTCCCTCCGACTTATCAAGTCCAGATACTTTTGGCCTTGGATGGACAAAGGTGTATGTCAATGGACACGCATCTGCCAGATTTGTCAAGGAACAAATGTTTTGCAGCACACTAAATCCCAGATCCTACCATTGGAAATCCCTTGTCAGCGATTTGAGGAAATCCCACACTGATATTGTGAGACCATTGTCACCTTGTTCACCTCCTGGAGGAGAATTCCAAACTCCTTATCAATATCTGCTAACCTGCATTGACCATCGAACCAAGTGGATTGAAGCTGTACCTCTCATGGCAATTACGGCAAAAGCAGTCGCCCATGCATTTCTCAGTGGATGGGTTTCCAGATTTGGTGTACCTCTTTTTATCATAAATGATAGAGGAGCCCAGTTTGAGTCAGAATTATTCCTAGAACTATCCTCCAATGTAGGATTCCATCTCCTGTCAACTACAGCTTATCATCCTCATGGTAATGAAATGGTAGAACGTTCCCATAGGATCCTGAAGGCAGCTTTAATGGCCAGACACCAAACTTGGCTCGATGCTCTGCCAGTTGTCCTCCTTGGTCTACGTTGTATGCCAAGCTCCTCAGGTTATTCACCTTTCACCTTAGTGACTGGAAAACTGTCACATAGTCCTAGTGATTTATTTCTGCAATCTCCTGTCTCATCAAGTTCTACAGTAGAGTTTATAAAAATCTTTTTAAGTGCATGAGAGAAGTTGATTTTACTCATTTATCAGACTCGTCAACAATGCCAAGTATCCCAAAAATTCCAAATGACTTATTCAGAGTACATAAAGTTTGGGTTTGTGTGGATCGTCTCAGAAAACCATTGGAAGCAATATATGCAGGGCCTTTCCCAGTGATTGAAGGACATGAAAATTTTTTTAACATACAATTGCCTCTAGGAGACAATGACAATATCTATAAACTGTTTGAAACCTGCAGTATTACCTGAAGTACCATGTGTAAACCTTCAAAGGTCTCCTCATTTTGTATGTGTTTCTCAAAGTGAATCTTGACCCTCATACTATAGTATATCAGGAGTAGTTTCTAGTGACACCATTGATCCTGTATTATCTGGTTCAGTTGAAAATATGTCAGACACTTGTGTTCCTACAGACAGTAGTAGTAATAGTCCTCAGGAAATATCACAGCCCCCCAGTTTTCCCTCTCAGATAACTGCAGTATCTTGTTCTGGGAGAAAAGTTCATTTTGCAGCTAATCATGATTTTCATTATTTTACCTGAGACTCCTTCACCAGAAATGTCTTCAACAATAATATGCCCTGCAATACAAGCTAAAGACACTATTGTAGAAAAGTGTCTTCAGCAAAGATTGTTTTGTCATTGGTGTGCCACAATGATGTTTCTCCAACATATGAAATATCAAGAGATTTTTTTCACCATTTAATTTTTATCAAACCTTGGAAAAGCACCAAGGCTTAGCATGTACAGAACAATCTTTTTTGAAGACACCTTGTTTTCAGGAAAAAGCTGTTTGCCCCTCTCTGGAAGTAGAACTTCCTGATCTTCATCTTTGGAAGAATCTATCACTCTCTGTAATGGGGATATCTGGAACAGTGGGTCCAGGAACCTTGCCTAATAATTTAGCCTCTCAGATGCTTCTTAAAAAAGATAAATCATGCAGTATTGATGAATTTTAACAGAGTAATCATACAGTACAGTGCAACAATACATACATAATACATGAGTAGATAATGGATAGGTTTTTGTCCATATCTGTGAATGTTTGTAATTCTGTTATTATGCTTCGTCATTATGACGCAGGCCCATAAATTAATAATATATAATTTTTTTGGGCCTACTTTGGTTGTGGGGCAAATACAAGTTTTGCATACTGAACAGCTTGTGAGCATGGCAAAGGACTGCTGTATAAGTATTAATCAAGTTAATGGCTTTATTTATTCATTTGTTTAATTACTTGGTTATTTAAAGGAATTAGATTGAATTTATTCACAAAATTACCCAACACCTAGTTGTAAATACGATCTGCATGAGGAACAGTGTATTAAGCATGGGGGACAAATACGTCATCATGTGGCTTTGTTGTATACATATATATAAAGTTCATGGTCCTGTTTATATCTGCATTTGATTATTTGTATTTGAAGGAATTAATCTGATTTATTTACAGAATTACCAAATACATAGTCGGAAATACAATCTTCATGAGGAACAGTCTGTTGAGCATGGCAAAAGAATAAACACCATTAGACTGAGAAGAATAAAAAGCATCGCCTAGTTCACTCTTGAACACCATAGTGTCCTCGTGCTCATCTGTTTTTTGGTTCATTTCGCTGATTACTGACCTGTACTATGCCTCCCAAACGTATAGGTGATTCTCCTGATGGTAGTGGTTCGAAGACAAAGATACCCATTACCATGGAATTTAAAAGTAGAAATAGAAAAACACTTGGAAAAGTGAGAAACTGCTATGAACATTGGTCACTCCATGGGATTAAGCCGTTTGACCGCGGCGACGATTACTAGGAATAAAGATTACATCCTTGCACATGTGAAAGGCTCTGCTCCTATGAAGTCCAATGTGATTGCTAAGTAGCATAGAGGGCTATTATTGAAATGGAGAGGTTATTAGTGCTTTGGCTGGAAGAGTAGCATTGATGGCATATCCAAGTGAACCTCCTGTTGATTCGGAAAGCGAAAAGATTGTTTAATGCCGTGAAAAGAGAAAAAGGGGAATTGAAGAGTTTGTGGCCAGTAGAGGTTGGTTTATGTGTTTAAAGACTTGTGCTAATATGCATTACCTTTAGGTGCAAGGTGAAGTTGCTATTGACGATGAGAAAGCATCGAAAGATTTTTCTAGTGTTTTGGTCTTAAAGACTTAAGGAGTGGGGTTACCATGCCAACCAAGACTTTAACGTGGATGAGTCCAGCTTGTTCTGGAAGCACATGCCTAGTCGTACGTACATCGCCAAGGAGAAAACGACTGCACCAGGCCATAGGAAGCGCATCCCTAGTCGTACGTACATGGCCAAGGAGGAGAAGACAACAAATGGCCATAAAGTCAGAAAAGAGAGGCTTCACTTTGCTTTTGGGGCTAATGCTGCAGGGCACTTCATGATGAAGCCCTGGTTTGTTTACTTGGCAGAAAATCCAAGGGCATTTGGAAGGGTCATCTGAAAGTCCAACAAAAAGGAATGGATAACCTTTCAGATTTGTAAGGACTGATTCATCAACCATTTTGTGCCAGAAGTGGATAGGTACTGTGCACTTCTGGTATTACTAGTGCTGGACAATGCCCCTGGTCACCCTGTCCATTTGGATGACTTTATTCTAATATCGAGGCAGTTTATCCTCCATCTAGTACCACTGCCCAGCTACAGCCAATGGATCAGGGGGCCACTGCCTCTTAAAGCCTACTACCTCTAAAGGACAATCGCTATGGCTCTCGGTGAAACCATGAAGAACAAGAACTTGACTCTCAAGGACTTCCGGAAGTCTTAAAATATTCTTCATGCTGTGAAAAATATTGCTGATTCTGGGTGAAATTTAAACAGACGAACTTGAATGAGGTATGGAAGAAACTATGCCCCCAGTTTGTGAATGACTTCCATGGCTTTGAGGAGACAGTTGAGGTTGTCGCCAAGAACGTAGTTGCCTTGAGTATGGAAAGGAGTTATCTGCTGAGGACCTCATTCAACTGGAAAAGCAGTTGATTGAAGAGGAGGAATATATACCAAGCTCAGAGCCCAAGAGATATAGTAGCCAGGGCATGGAAGAAGGTTTTGACCTGATATAGGAATAGTTGGCAAAGACTGAGGCTGAGAACCTCAACACTCTCAAGCACACTAAAATTGCCAGAGGGGTCACAGATTCCCTGTGGTGTTACAGGGAAATCTGGAAGGAAAAGAAGACATCCTTCCAGACTTGCCTCCACCAATTCTTAGTGAAGGTAGAGCCCCCACCAACAGATCCTGTACCCTCTACCTCAGCTTTCTCAACACACTCACCTGCCTCAGTATCTTCAGCATCTGCTGCAGGCTCTCTTGCTGCTCCAGACTCACATGCCCCCGTCTCTTCAGCACCTGCATTTTCAGCATCCTCCTCCCAATAAGCCGATCTCTCCCTCCCCTGCAATGCCCCTTCCAATGTGCATGCCAACCACAGGAGTAAAGGTAAGCAATACTGTATAGGGTTCTTTAACTATTTTTATATCTTAGATTAGGAACTTTAGATTATATTTCTTTAGCATAGGTGGGGGACCTAGGTTTGTATTCAGGTGGTCAGACTTACACTGATATATATATATATATATATATATATATATATATATATATATATATATATATATATATATATATATATATATATATATATATATATATATAGAGAGAGAGAGAAAGAGAGAGAGAGAGAGAGAGAGAGAGAGAGAGAGAGAGAGAGAGAGAGAGAGAGAGAATTATTTTTATTTTATTTTATTAATTTATTGTGCCAAGGTGTCAGACATTACATGAGTTCGTACAAATAATGCTTCAAATGGATACAAAACCAAGGATTGAACATAGTTTACAGGGAGGTGTACACATTGATAAAACATTGCTGCATACTAACATACAACTCACAGTATGGCAGCACAGAGTACATTATATGCAAAAGTAAAGCTAAGAAAAACGCAGAATGCACAGACAGAATTATACAGCAACATACAGAAAATATATGTATAATTCAATATAATTAATGGCCATCAAAGTGAGGATAACGAGCAAGAATAACATCAAGGTTGTCATCATTAAGTAAAAATGAGCAGATCTGTATTAAGTTCTGACCTCGTGGTAAAACGTCTCTCACTGTGGGGCACTGAAGACAATAGTGGTCAAGAGTGTTAGCATTAGGACGGTCGCATAATTTACAGGAGGTGTACTGTGGCATATTTAGAGTCTGGGAGACCTGCCATAAAGGCCGATACCCCATTCTGAGACGAGCACTAACTACATAGTTTTTACGCACCATTAACCCGCGTCTGCGATACTTGTAGCTACTGTGAAGAAAGTGATCATGGTGCTGTATGGACACACTGTTGGCCCTCTCCGTGTCCCTGCGCTGGACCGTCATGGCAAACCCAGCTGAGTAGATGATGTTACGTAGGCATCGGAGGGAGGGCTCAGCGTCCACAGCATGCCCATCCAGCATACAGGCCGCCTTGGCAAGACGATCCGCTGTGTCGTTGCCAGTCAGCCCAATGTGGGATGGAGTCCATACAAACGACACAACAAGAGAAGCATCCCGAGCGGCCGCGAGGCGACATAGTATATCTCCCACAGCACGGCCACAGATAGGTCTTGGCGAGGATAGGGCTTGTAGGGCCGATTGGGAGTCACAAATTATTACCCCATTCACTCGTCGTCGAACAAGGAGAGTCACGGCATCCAAGATGGCATTCAGTTCACAGTAGGTGGAGCTCGACGAGGTGGGTAGTCTACGGCCAATCCATGAATCAGCCGGCACAGGCGGCTCCATGGTGGGGGAAAACACAGCACATGCCGCCCTCCCATCTGCTTGCACAGAATCATCAACATAGACGTGGTGTGCTGCAGGGACAGACGTGGACACATCAGCGATAGTCTCCAGAGCTAACTGTCTCTGCAAGGGGGGATAGACATCCTTCGAGGTCAGTGTATATGTGACAGCGGGGAGGGGGACACGCCAGGGTGGTAAATCTGGGACAGCCGCCTGCACTGGCAGGTCGATGTCAAGGCCACGGAGAATGTCACTCACCACCCTGATAAGGTTATGACCTCCTGCTCGAAGTGGGAGCCTGGGTGCGTCTGGATCCAGGGACGTCCTCATGACAGCAGAGAAGTATGGAGCAAGAAAGGGGTAGTGAAGACACTTAACAGTAAAATAGGACACATTGGCATAAATCCTCTCCACAAGAGGG